>CALYLW010000607.1:331961-360796 GCA_944989445.1 Ampullaceana balthica | reverse complement strand
TATATCAGTCAAGTTATCCACTTATATCAGTCAAGTTATCCACTTATATCAGTCAAGTTATCCACTTATATCAGTCAAGTTATCCGCTTATATCAGTCAAGTTATCCACTTATATCAGTCAAGTTATCCACTTATATCAGTCAAGTTATCCACTTATATCAGTCAAGTTATCCACTTATATCAGTCAAGTTATCCACTTATATCAGTCAAGTTATCCACTTATATCAGTCATGTTATCCACTTATATCAGTCATGTTATCCACTTATATCAGTCAAGTTATCCACTTATATCAGTCAAGTTATCCACTTATAAACTTCTTTAAACCCCAATACACAACTCTTTTAATTACAAATATTGCATAAATTAATAAAAAATAAAATAATTTTAGGCTATTACCTTTTACTCTTTCTTTTGGCGATTTCTTTTAGATATGATTTTGGCGATTTCTTTTAGATATGTTTTTGGCGATTTCTTTTAGATATGTTTTTGGCGATTTCTTTTAGATATGTTTTTGGCTATTTCTTTTAGCTGTTTCTTTTGGCGATTTCGTTTAGCTGTTTCTTTTCAGCAATTTCTTTTAGATATTTCTTTTGGTGATTTCTTTTAGGTATTTCTTTGGCGAATTCTTTTAAATATTTCTTTTGGTGATTTCTTTTAGATATGTTTTCGGCGATTTCTTTTTGATGTTTCTTTTGGCAATTTATTTTAGATATTTCTTGGAATCTCAGGTCCCTTACATCACTGGATCCAAGACTTCCTTTTGGGCAGGGAGCAAACTGTAATAATTAATGGATCTAAATCTGCACCAATAAAGGTTAACTCAGGAGTTCCACAAGGAACTGTGCTAGGTCCACTTACTCTTTTTAATTTATATAAATGATTTACCCAACAACATCTCAACAGGTACAAAAGTTAGGTTATTTGCTGATGATTGTATAATCTATAGAACAATTAAATCAGAACAAGATAGCAAAATTTTACAAAAAGACTTAGATGAATTGATAAAATGGGAAACTAACTGGAGTATGTCTTTCCACCCAGAAAAGTGTCAACTGTTAAGAGTAACAAAGAAAAAGAAACAAATAAATTCAAAATATTACATTCATGGAAAAGAACTGACCCAAACTAAAGATGCAAAATACTTAGGAGTCTTAATAAATGAGAAACTATCATGGAATCCCCATGTCAATGAAGTTATTAAAAAATCAAACAAAACCTTAGGCTTTATAAAAAGAAACTTTAACAAATGTAATAGAGATATAAAACTAAAATGCTACCTCACTTTGGTGAGACCTGTACTAGAATATGCATCTTCTGTATGGGACCCATCCACCAAAGAAAACATTGATAAACTAGAACAAATTCAAAAAAGAGCTGCCAGATTCATTACTGGAGAATATTCAAAACTGACAAGAGTAACACCATTAGTTAAATCATTAAACCTTGAAACACTAGAGGATAGAAGAACCAAGAGCAAAGTAGTAATCATACATAAAGCAATTAATTCTAATTTAGAAATACAACACAAAGATAACTTAATACAACCCTCAGATAGACATAAGGATAAAAACACCTTTCTTATTCCGTATGCAAGAACAAACACATACAAATTTTTCCTTCTTCCCGTCCGGAATTCGGGCGTGGAATGGGTTGCCTGAAGAAACCAGGAAAACCAACACTTTATCAACATTTAAATCTCTAATAAAAATGCAGGACTAAACACAAACCACAGATAAGCGTAGGACGCAATAATCTTCTGTATAGAAGGAGCGTCTGTAAACAGATAAGATAAGATAAGATAATATTAGGAAAAGTACCCAGATTACAAAAATACCGTAAATATTTGGGATAGTACACATATTGTATAGATATATATTTGAGAAAGTACTTTGTTTTTACAGTTTTTTTTAAAAGAGTTTAAATTTTCATGAATGAAATTAAGTTTTACAAATATTTTGTTAACGCGTAAAAGTAGAAAATAAAATGAACAAAAATACTTTTTTTAAAAGATGAGGCCCAGCTGCAGTGAGGAATATAGAATCTTTCATGAAAAAGCAGAAAATAATTTTTTAGTCACAAACTAAGTAGTCACACTGAGTAAGACCCTGAACGCAGAAGTTTAATTGATATTTATTGTGATCGATTGTGGGATTTAATGTGAGATATAAAATTTGATCAACTAACACAAAAGTTCTGAGCCCCCCTGTGTGACTACTTAGTGTGAGAGAAGTGCTGTGTTGTTGTATTGACATTGTATGAGCGTGTGAGTTGACTAGTATGAAACACGTGGATTGTGATGTGAACTGTAGGCGTGCGAGGTCGTGGACTGGGAGGATAGCTGACTATAAATAGACGGTTCAAGAGGTAACCGAGGCTGATTGTACAGTTGATTGCAGTGGATTGTATAGAGTGATTAAAGACATTCAGTTGTTAACCAGATCACAGTGTGTTGAAGTCTTGTTACTCGACCATAAGTCCTATTACACTTAGTTTGTGAATTTAAAAAAATTCAGCTTTTTCATGCGAGATTCTATATTCCTCACTGCAGCTGTGCCTCATATTTAAAAAAAAAGTTTTTTTGTTCATTTTATTATTGCCCTATAACACAATCACAAATCAACTTGCTGTGTTCCAAGTTGACTGTCCACACAATCACAAATCAACTTGCTGTGTTCCAAGTTGACTGTCCACACAATCACAAATCAACTTGCTGTGTTCCAAGTTGACTGTCCACACAATCACAAATCAACTTGCTGTGTTCCAAGTTGACTGTCCACACAATCACAAATCAACTTGCTGTGTTCCAAGTTGACTGTCCACACAATCACTAAGCCAACTTGCTGTGTGCTAAGTTGACTGTCCACAGAATCACTAAACCAACTTGCTGTGTTCCAAGTTGACTGTCCACACAATCACTAAGCCAACTTTGAAGCACGTTCAACATGTTGTAAGTAAATTGTATTGTCGGGTTGTTCGCCACAGTGAGCAGAAATAGTTTCACTATAGCTGTGAGTTTTTGGATACTTTCTAAAGCTAGCCGTCGTGTTCCACAGTAACCGATCATGTGTAGCACCTCTCATACATCAGCTCAAGTGCTGGGCTTTGAAAGCAACAAACAATTTTCATTTAGCTTAAAATTGAGGAGTGATTGGCGTTGAAGTTACTCTTCCAGTATGCTGTCTTCTTTTAGCAGTCTTCCAGGGGCGTCATTCCCAATTTGCTGTCTTCTTTTAACGGTCTTCCAGGGGCGTCATTCCCAATTTGCTGTCTTCTTTTAGCAGTCTTCCAGGGGCGTCATTCCCAATTTGCTGTCTTCTTTTAGCAGTCTTCCAGGGGCGTCATTCCCAATTTGCTGTCTTCTTTTAGCAGTCTTCCAGGGGCGTCATTCCCAATTTGCTTTCTTCTTTTAGCAGTCTTCCAGGGGCGTCATTCCCAATTTGCTTTCTTCTTTTAGCAGTCTTCCAGGGGCGTCATTCCCAATTTGCTTTCTTCTTTTAGCTGTCTTCCAGGGGCGTCATTCCAAATTTGCTGTCTTCTTTTAGCTGTCTTCCAGGGGCGTCATTCCCAATTTGCTTTCTTCTTTTAGCAGTCTTCCAGGGGCGTCATTCCCAATTTGCTGTCTTCTTTTAGCAGTCTTCCAGTGGCGTCATTCCCAATTTGCTGTCTTCTTTTAGCTGTCTTCCAGGGGCGTCATTCCCAATTTGCTATCTTCTTTTAGCTGTCTTCCAGGGGCGTCATTCCAAATTTGCTGTCTTCTTTTAGCAGTCTTCCAGGGGCGTTATTCCAAATTTGCTGTCTTCTTTTAGCTGTCTTCCAGGGGCGTCATTCCCAATTTGCTATCTTCTTTTAGCAGTCTTCCAGGGGCGTCATTCCCAATTTGCTGTCTTTTAGCAGTCTTCCAGGGGCGTCATTCCCAATTAGCTGTCTTCTTTTAGCAATCTTCCAGGGGCGTCTTTCCCAATTTGCTGTCTTTTTATAGCAGTCTTCCAGGGGCGTCATTCCCAATTTGCTATCTTCTTTTAGCTGTCTTCCAGGGGCGTCATTCCCAATTTGCTATCTTCTTTTAGCTGTCTTCCAGGGGCGTCATTCCCAATTAGCTGTCTTCTTTAAGCAATCTTCCAGGGGCGTCTTTCCCAATTTGATGTCTTTTTATAGCAGTCTTCCAGGGGCGTCATTCCCAATTTGCTATCTTCTTTTAGCTGTCTTCCAGGGGCGTCATTCCAAATTTGCTGTCTTCTTTTAGCAGTCTTCCAGGGGCGTCATTCCCAATTTGCTGTCTTTTAGCAGTCTTCCAGGGGCGTCATTCCCAATTAGCTGTCTTCTTTTAGCAATCTTCCAGGGGCGTCTTTCCCAATTTGCTGTCTTTTTATAGCAGTCTTCCAGGGGCGTCATTCCCAATTTGCTATCTTCTTTTAGCTGTCTTCCAGGGGCGTCATTCCCAATTTGCTATCTTCTTTTAGCAGTCTTCCAGGGGCGTCATTCCCAATTAGCTGTCTTCTTTTAGCAATCTTCCAGGGGCGTCTTTCCCAATTTGCTGTCTTTTTATAGCAGTCTTCCAGAGGCGTCATTCCCAATTTGCTATCTTCTTTTAGCTGTCTTCCAGGGGCGTCATTCCAAATTTGCTGTCTTCTTTTAGCAGTCTTCCAGGGGCGTCATTCCCAATTTGCTGTCTTTTAGCAGTCTTCCAGGGGCGTCATTCCCAATTAGCTGTCTTCTTTTAGCAATCTTCCAGGGGCGTCTTTCCCAATTTGCTGTCTTTTTATAGCAGTCTTCCAGGGGCGTCATTCCCAATCTGTGATTGATGGAACAACCCCCCCCCTTTTGATCTTGGTCATTTCTGAATGTATGGTCTGCAGAGTTTCAATATTTGAACGATAAAATCAAAATGACCATTTCGTTAAACAAATAGTATACCATTCAAACCGCACACCATTCCGATTGCATTGGGTTCACATTGCACAACATTCACATTGTTCACCATTCATATTGCATGTAATTCCAATGACACACAATTCAACATACAAATACAAATGTAAATGATGTGCCATACAAATAGCACAACATTTACATTGCACATCACTCACATAGTACACCCTTAATATTACAAACAATTTACACCACACACCATTCATATTACACACTAGTTTCAGTGCACAACATTCAATGGAAGCATCCTATGTACAACATTCAATGGAAGCATCCTATGTTCAACATTCAATGGAAGCATCCTATGTACAACATTCAATGGAAGCATCCTATGTACAACATTCAATGGAAGCATCCTATGTTCAACACTCATTGGAAGCATCCTATGTACAACATTCATTGGAAGCATCCTATGTACAACATTCAATGGAAGCATCCTATGTACAACATTCAATGGAAGCATCTTATGTACAACATCAAGACGTTTACAGGAAATACTCTAATCTGACCAAATCCTCACTTCAGCGTCATTAATAACTGGTAGCTTTCATTTTATCTCTAACATGTTCGCTTAGATAAATTTAAAAAAAAACAACAACGCAGAAATATATTTTTGATCAAGTTTTTTTTTAAATTCCCTAGGAACGATAAAAAAGATTAGATCTAAATCTTTATATTTTATGATTTAAATTGAGAACAATCGTTAGACACGACATATTTTCTATAAATGAATAGATTAGATTATAAATAAAGCCTCCGTAATGAATTGCATCTAGAATTCTGTTTCAAAAACTAACCCCAACCTAACCTAACCCACCGCAACACTATACATAAAATACCCGACTCTTTTTTATTCAAGGGGACACAATTACACAAGTTGACACAATTATACAAGTTGACACAATTATACAAGTTGACACAATTATACAAGTTGACACAATTATACAAGTTGACACAAATATACAAGTTGACACAAATATACAAGTTGACACAATTATACAAGTTGACACAAATATACAAGTTGACACAATTACACAAGTTGACACAATTATACAAGTTGACACAATTATACAAGTTGACACAATTATACAAGTTGACACAAATATACAAGTTGACACAAATATACAAGTTGACACAAATATACAAGTTGACACAATTACACAAGTTGACACAATTATACAAGTTGACACAAATATACAAGTTGACACAAATATACAAGTTGACACAATTATACAAGTTGACACAAATATACAAGTTGACACAAATATACAAGTTGACACAAATATACAAGTTGACACAATTACACAAGTTGACACAATTATACAAGTTGACACAATTATACAAGTTGACACAATTATACAAGTTGACACAATTATACAAGTTGACACAAATATACAAGTTGACACAATTATACAAGTTGACAAAAATATACAAGTTGACACAATTATACAAGTTGACACAAATATACAAGTTGACACAATTATACAAGTTGACACAAATATACAAGTTGACACAATTACACAAGTTGACACAATTATACAAGTTGACACAATTATACAAGTTGACACAAATAGACAAGTTGACACAATTATACAAGTCGACACAAATATACAAGTTGACACAATTACACAAGTTGACACAATTATACAAGTTGACACAAATATACAAGTTGACACAATTACACAAGTTGACACAATTATACAAGTTGACACAAATATACAAGTTGACACAAATATACAAGTTGTCACAATTATACAAGTTGACACAAATATACAAGTTGACACAAATATACAAGTTGACACAATTATACAAGTTGACACAATTATACAAGTTGACACAATTATACAAGTTGACACAAATATACAAGTTGACACAATTATACAAGTTGATACAAATATACAAGTTTACACAATTATACAAGTTGACACAAATATACAAGTTGACACAATTACACAAGTTGACACAATTATACAAGTTGACACAATTATACAAGTTGACACAAATATACAAGTTGACACAATTATACAAGTTGACACAAATATACAAGTTGACACAATTACACAAGTTGACACAATTATACAAGTTGACACAAATATACAAGTTGACACAAATATACAAGTTGACACAATTATACAAGTTGATACAAATATACAAGTTGACACAATTATACAAGTTGACACAATTATACAAGTTGACACAATTATACAAGTTGACACAAATATACAAGTTGACACAATTATACAAGTTGACACAAATATACAAGTTGACACAATTACACAAGTTGACACAATTATACAAGTTGACACAAATATACAAGTTGACACAATTATACAAGTTGACACAATTATACAAGTTGACACAAATATACAAGTTGACACAATTATACAAGTTGACACAATTACACAAGTTGACACAATTATACAAGTTGACACAATTATACAAGGAGACACAATTACACAAGTTGACACAATTATATAAGTTGACACAATTATACAAGTTGACACAATTATACAAGTTGACACAATTATACAAGTTGACACAAATATACAAGTTGACACAATTACACAAGTTGACACAATTACACAAGTTGACACAATTATACAAGTTGACACAATTATACAAGTTGACACAAATATACAAGTTGACACAATTACACAAGTTGACACAATTATACAAGTTGACACAATTATACAAGTTGACACAATTATACAAGTTGACACAATTACACAAGTTGACACAATTATATAAGTTGACACAATTACACAAGTTGACACAATTACACAAGTTGACACAATTATATAAGTTGACACAATTACACAAGTTGACACAATTATACAAGTTGACACAATTATACAAGTTGACACAATTACACAAGTTGACACAATTATACAAGTTGACACAATTATACAAGTTGACACAATTACACAAGTTGACACAATTATACAAGTTGACACAATTACACAAGTTGACACAATTACACAAGTTGACACAATTACACAAGTTGACACGATTATATAAGTTGACACAATTACACAAGTTGACACAATTACACAAGTTGACACAATTATACAAGTTGACACAATTACACAAGTTGACACAATTACACAAGTTGACTTAATTATACAAGTTGACACAATTACACAAGTTGACACAATTATATAAGTTGACACAATTACACAAGTTGACACAATTAAATAAGTTGACACAATTACACAAGTTGACACAATTATATAAGTTGACACAATTACACAAGTTGTCACAATTACACAAGTTGACACAATTATATAAGTTGACACAATTACACAAGTTGACACAATTATACAAGTTGACACAATTACACAAGTTGACACAATTATATAAGTTGACACAATTACACAAGTTGACAATTACACAAGTTGACACAATTATATAAGTTGACACAATTACACAAGTTGACACAATTATATAAGTTGCCACAATTACACAAGTTGACACAATTACACAAGTTGACACAATAACACAAGTTGACACAATTACACAAGTTGACACAATTACACAAGTTGACACAATTATATAAGTTGACACAATTACACAAGTTGACACAATTATATAAGTTGACACAATTACACAAGTTGACACAATTATATAAGTTGACACAATTACACAAGTTGACACAATTACAAATGTTGACACAATTACACAAGTTGACACAATTACACAAGTTGACACAATTATATAAGTTGACACAATTACACAAGTTGACACAATTATATAAGTTGACACAATTACACAAGTTGACACAATTATACAAGTTGACACAATTACACAAGTTGACACAATTATACAAGTTGACACAATTACACAAGTTGACACAATTACACAAGTTGACACAATTATACAAGTTGACACAATTACACAAGTTGACAGAATTATACAAGTTGACACAATTACACAAGTTGACACAATTACACAAGTTGACACAATTATACAAGTTGACACAATTACACAAGTTGACACAATTATACAAGTTGACACAATTACACAAGTTGACACAATTACACAAGTTGACACAATTATCCAAGTTGACACAATTACACAAGTTGACACAATTATATAAGTTGACACAATTACACAAGTTGACACAATTATACAAGTTGACACAATTACACAAGTTGACACAATTATATAAGTTGACACAATTACACAAGTTGACACAATTATACAAGTTTGACACAATTATACAAGTTGACACAATTACACAAGTTGACACAATTATACAAGTTGACACAAATACACAAGTTGACACAATTATACAAGTTGACACAAATATACAAGTTGACACAATTATACAAGTTGACACAATTATACAAGTTGACACAATTACACAAGTTGACACAATTGCACAAGTTGACACAATTATACAAGTTGACATTTACACAAGTTGACACAATTATACAAGTTGACACAAATACACAAGTTGACACAATTATATAAGTTGACACAATTACACAAGTTGACACAATTATATAAGTTGACACAATTATATAAGTTGACACAATTACACAAGTTGACACAATTATACAAGGAGACACAATTATGCAAGGGTGCAATATTATACTAGGGGCCACAATTATACAAGGGGTCACAATTATACAAGGGGACACAATTATACAAGGGGACACAATTATACAACGGGACACATTTATACAAGGGGACACAATTATACAAGGGATCACAATTATACAAGGGGTCACAATTATACAAGGGGTCACAATTATACAAGGGGACACAATTATACAACGGGACACATTTATACAAGGGGACACAATTATACAAGGGAGCACAATTATACAAGGGGACACAATTATACAAGGGGAAACAATTAACTGCTTGTTCTCCATCTCTGTTCAAATACGCAGACACCTTACTTTAAAAAAATAAAATATTACAAAGAAAATAAATTAAAATAAGAGTAAAAAAAATAAAGAGAAAATAATTTAGCCACGTTAAAAGACCCTAACTTAACAAGACAATATTCTTCTTAACTTTCTGTGACCCCTGACCTCAGCAACAGTATACATCAGATTGTTGGCTCACATAAGGATATCTTCTTCCCGCTTGGATTCTCTCCCTGTGTCGATTAAAAGATATAACAATCTTATCAGATCCATCACAGGTCATTTAGATAGTGACAATGGCTTTTAGCAGACGTCAAGGGAGGGAAGTGTGATCAAGTTGAGATCAGTGCGGAGATTTTTACACTGCCTATTAAATCTATAAAAATGTTTATTTTCTTATTTTTTTTAAAGATGTGTAACGCTATGACGTCATTTTTTGAGCTTATATTTTAATACAATGCGTGCATCGGAAGGCGCGCACAAAGTTGCGCAAAATAATTATAAATTAAAGACGCGCTGTAAAAAAAAATAATTATATTACGTCATTGTTTTAGCTTATATTTTAATTTTGGAAAAGGAACGACGTAAAAATAGGATTTGAGGATTTATAATTATAAAATAATTTGTGTACATTTCAGCAAGTTTAATATTTCCTATTTATCAAACAAGGATAAGTTACTTGGGCTTTTGACAAAAAAAGTAGGCGCCTTAGGCGCCCTACAGCTGCAGTGAGCGCCGTACGCGCCTACAACCCCTATTATAAAATACTTTGTGTATATTTCAGTAAGTTTAATATTAAGTATTTATCAAATAAGGATAAGTTGGTTGGGCTTTTGAAAAAAGGGGGCGCCGTAGGTGCCCTAAAAATAGTGGGCGCCCCAGCGCAACCTAGTCAAGGTATATTGACTAACTACTTATTGACGTCATCGAATGAAGGCTTTAAGATAAAGTTTCAATGTCTGATATGCAAACTCTCATCTAGAATACTTCCAAGGGTTCTCACATTCTCAGAGGTGCTACCAATCTCAGGGGTGCTCACATTCTCAGGGGTTCTCACAATCTCAGGGGTGCTCACAATCTCAAGGGTGCTCACAATCTCAGGGGTGCTCACAATCTCAAGAGTGCTCACAATCTCAGGGGTGCTCACAATCTCAGGGGTGCTCACAATCTCAGGGGCGCTTACGATCTCACGGGTGCTCACAATCTCAGGGGTGCTAACAATCTCAAGGGTGCTCACAATCTCAGGGGTGCTCAAAATCTCAGGGGTGCTCACAATCTCAGGGGTGCTCACAATCTCAGGGGTGCTCACAATCTCAGGGGTGCTCACAATCTCAGGGGTGCTCACAATCTCAAGGGTGCTCACAATCTCAGGGTGCTCACAATCTCAGGTACTCATACAAACGAACTACTCAACGTCACACTGCAAGGGAAACTGGAAATAAACGTCAACTAATACTTCACGGCTTGGTACTCGATTTAGAGTACATCGGCTGTAAAGTAAGTAGGCTAGAAAGCTTAAGTAGCCAAAGTAGGTATAGGAAGCCTTACAAAATGTAGGCTTAAAGAGACTAGAGTAGTTGACTACGTAGGCTGTAGCTAATTCCTTCCAGAATCTAGATTTTCACAATTAAAATTGATTCGATTTTAAGATTGATTACTTGGATGACATACAATAATTAATAAAAGACAAAGCCATATAAATTATATATATATTTTTTTATTATATTTATAGGAAAGTTGAAGACACAAGATTTATGTAGTCGAAATGTATTCACAATGCTGTGATAGTAACATGAACTATTTATTTTAGAAAAGATAATTCTTGTGTAACAAGAGATTAAGTTATGTCTTTACTTGAAAACCGAAGCTAGACAAATTACCGGCTGGCGCTAAGTGATTTTTTTCAGAGAAAATAAAAAAAAATTGACTTACATGTTTTTTTTAAAATTCCAATTTTCAAAATAGAAAGACCTTCGTGTTAAGTTTAATTTTTTTTTATTTAGTCTACGGGTTCAATATATATACAATATTTTTTTTTACCCAGTCTTAAAAATTGAAGTATTTGCAATGTCAGCATTTTAAATGCACCAGAGTTAAATAAACAATTTTTGTTTAGAGAGATTTGTGTAAACTCTCCTCGGTGAAACGGGAAACCTAAGTCAGTGGCGTCACTAGGGGGTGCGGGGGAGGGCCCCCCCGGGTGACAATAACACTAGTGACGCTTCTAACCTACGTTATTCACTCTTGCTGTTGTATTGTTACAAGGAATTGGTGACGGGATAAGGATCATTTGCATTTTTCCCACTCCTATTATAATGAAGTGAAAGGATTTTGAAAAAGATAAAATTCTAAAATATTCTGCTTAAGTTGTTTGCCGAACCTATCAAACAACCGACTTCCATTCTCGCCTATATAACTGAACCTATCAAATAACCGACTTCCTGCCTCGCCTATGTAACTGAACCTATCAAATAACCGACTTCCTGCCTCGCCTATATAACTGAACCTATCAAATAACCGACTTCCTGCCTCGCCTATATAACTGAAACTATCAAATAACCGACTTCCTGCCTCGCATATATAACTGAACCTATCAAATAACCGACTTCCTGCCTCGCCTATATAACTGAAACTATCAAATAACCGACTTCCTGCCTCGCCTATATAACTGAACCTATCAAATAACCGACTTCCTGCGTCGCCTATATAACTGAACCTATCAAATAACCAACTTCCTGCGCGCCTATATAACTAAACCTATCAAATAACCGACTTCCTGCCTCGCCTATATAACTGAACCTATCAAATAACCGACTTCCTGCCTCGCCTATATAACTGAAGCCCTAACAGAGAAAATCAAATAAATCACATTTAAACTGACACATGTAAAGGCCTATTTTTGGAACAGCTTCCTTCAAGTGGATCTATGAGTTTGGTTACCAGATCACAGTGACAAGTGGATCTATGTGTTTATTACCAGGTCACATTGACAAGTGGGTCTGTGTCTTTGGTTACCAGATCACATTGACAAGTGGATCTATGTGTTTGGTTACCAGATCACAGTGACAAGTGGATCTATGTGTTTGGTTACCAGATCACAGTGACAAGTAGATCTATGTGTTTGGTTACCAGATCACATTGACAAGTGGATCTATGTGTTTGGTTACCAGATCACAGTGACAAGTGGATCTATGTGTTTGGTTACCAGATCACATTGACAAGTGGGTCTGTGTGTTTGGTTACCAGATCACATTGACAAGTGGGTCTGTATGTTTATTACCAGATCACTTTGACAAGTGGGTCTGTGTGTTTATTACCAGATCACAGTGGCAAGTGCTGCTTCATCTTTGTCAAATAGTCTTAAATCTAACATCGAAAAAAAAACTGAACATTTTAATTATTTGAAATCTACTCTTGTTGTTAAATGTTTAATCTCTTGATCATACGAAAGCTAAACTTAAGGCTACACTATTTACTAAAATGTTCCCGTAAAGCAGACACATGGCTACTACTTTTGTTTCCGTAGGCAGACACATGGCTACTACTTTTGTTCCCGTAGGCAGACACATGGCTACTACTTTTGTTCCCGTAGGCAGACACATGGCTACTACTTTTGTTCCCGTAGGCAGACACATGGCTACTACTTTTGTTCCCGTAGGCAGACACATGGCTACTACTTTTGTTCCCGTAGGCAGACACATGGCTAATACTTTTGTTCCCGTAGGCAGACACATGGCTACTACTTTTGTTCCCGTAGGCAGACACATGGCTACTACTTTTGTTCCCGTAGGCAGACACATGGCTACTACTTTTGTTCCCGTAGGCAGACACATGGCTACTACTTTTGTTCCCGTAGGCAGACACATGGCTACTACTTTTGTTCCCGTAGGCAGACACATGGCTACTACTTGTGCTAACTTGGTCTCCTAGCGACAATGACCTGCTGTAAACAATATTTAATAAAACAATTTGCAAAACGTATTTATTTCTCAGCTAAGTCATCAAATATCAATCATTTCTTTTTCTTAACTATTGAAAATGGCTTGATGAATCCATTTTATCCACACACAAGGAAAGGCCAGGTCAAATTTTTTATTTCCAACAAAAATTAAAAATTGTAAGGTTTTAGAGAGATCCTTACATCTATCGTATCAATCAACTTGTCTGTGACTTTAGCCGTATCTCATCAACACTGTCAACCACTCATAGCACACCAGTAACGTCCAAACGTTTCATCTCTCTCTGGTTTCTTGATTATTAATGGAGGATTCCTGTTATTATAGGCACACTCTCTAACAGCCTTTACATTATATGTCCAAGCGGTCGCCCACGCACAAGTAATCATGGATGGTAAATTGCAAAACATCGCCAGACTTGCCCAGAAATCTTGGGGGTAGGAATTTTACTTTCTCGTCCACCCACGCCAAGATTAACAAGCCATGTCCATATATAGACTAGACCAACATTCCCCCCCCCCACGCCACTCCCCCCCCCATCCACCATCCATTCCCTGAAAAAAGTATAAACACAAAACTGGCTATCTGGTAGGTCTGGTAGATAAATAAGCACGGGCAGGAGGACAAGTGAACTAACTTGGAAAAGGTTCAGTGTAGGGTTAGATCAATCTTGCCTTCGAATGATCTTCAAGGAGATGAGTCTCGATCCACAACGAACAAACATGTGGAGTTTTTCTGTTTTTCTGTAGTTTAAAGGAAAGACTCATATCTTAGTGGGGTATTTCTGTAGTTTAAAGGACAGACTCATATCTTAGTGGGGTATTTCTGTAGTTTAAAGGACGGACTCATATCTTAGTGGGGTATTTCTGTAGTTTAAAGGACAGACTCATATCTTAGTGGGGTATTTCTGTAGTTTAAAGGACGGACTCATATCTTAGTGGGGTATTTCTTTAGTTTAAAGGACAGACTCATATCTTAGTGGGGTATATCTGTAGTTCAAAGGACGGACTCATATCTTAGTGGGGTATTTCTGTAGTTTAAAGGACAGACTCATATCTTAGTGGGGTATTTCTGTAGTTTAAAGGACGGACTCATATCTTAGTGGGGTATTTCTGTAGTTTAAAGGACAGACTCATATCTTAGTGGGGTATTTCTGTAGTTTAAAGGACAGACTCATATCTTAGTGGGGTATTTCTTTAGTTTAAAGGACAGACTCATATCTTAGTGGGGTATTTCTGTAGTTTAAAGGACGGACTCATATCTTAGTGGGGTATTTCTGTAGTTTAAAGGACAGACTCATATCTTAGTGGGGTATTTCTGTAGTTTAAAGGACGGACTCATATCTTAGTGGGGTATTTCTGTAGTTTAAAGGACATACTCATATCTTAGTGGGGTATTTATGTAGTTTAAAGGACAGACTCATATCTTAGTGGGGTATTTCTGTAGTTTAAAGGACGGACTCATATCTTAGTGGGGTATTTCTTTAGTTTAAAGGACAGACTCATATCTTAGTGGGGTATTTCTGTAGTTTAAAGGACAGACTCATATCTTAGTGGGGTATTTCTTTAGTTTAAAGGACAGACTCATATCTTAGTGGGGTATTTCTGTAGTTTAAAGGACGGACTCATATCTTAGTGGGGTATTTCTGTAGTTTAAAGGACGGACTCATATCTTAGGGGGGTATTTCTGTAGTTTAAAGGACATACTCATATCTTAGTGGGGTATTTCTGTAGTTTAAAGGACAGACTCATATCTTAGGGGGGTATTTCTGTAGTTTAAAGGACAGACTCATATCTTAGGGGGGTATTTCTTTAGTTTAAAGGACAGACTCATATCTTAGGGGGGTATTTCTTTAGTTTAAAGGACAGACTCATATCTTAGTGGGGTATTTATGTAGTTTAAAGGACAGACTCATATCTTAGTGGGGTATTTCTTTAGTTTAAAGGACAGACTCATATCTTAGTGGGGTATTTCTGTAGTTTAAAGGACGGACTCATATCTTAGTGGGGTATTTCTGTAGTTTAAAGGACGGACTCATATCTTAGGGGGGTATTTCTGTAGTTTAAAGGACATACTCATATCTTAGTGGGGTATTTCTGTAGTTTAAAGGACAGACTCATATCTTAGGGGGGTATTTCTGTAGTTTAAAGGACAGACTCATATCTTAGTGGGGTATTTCTGTAGTTTAAAGGACAGACTCATATCTTAGTGGGGTATTTCTTTAGTTTAAAGGACAGACTCATATCTTAGTGGGGTATTTCTGTAGTTTAAAGGACAGACTCATATATTAGTGGGGTATTTCTTTAGTTTAAAGGACAGACTCATATCTTAGTGGGGAATTTCTGTAGTTTAAGAGACAACGTCAAATCTCAGTTTGGTATTTCTGAGTTTAAGAGACAACGTCAAATCTCAGTTTGGTATTTCTGAGTTTAAGAGACAACGTCAAATCTCAGTTTGGTATTTCTGAGTTTAAGAGACAACGTCAAATCTCAGTTTGGTATTTCTAAGTTTAAAATATAAGCTCATATCTCAGTAGAGTATTTCTAAGTTTAAAATATAAGCTCATATCTCAGTAGAGTATTTCTAAGTTTAAAATATAAGCTCATATCTCAGTAGAGTATTTCTAAGTTTAAAATATAAGCTCATATCTCAGTAGAGTATTTCTAAGTTTAAAATATAAGCTCATATCTCAGTAGAGTATTTCTAAGTTTAAAATATAAGCTCATATCTCAGTAGAGTATTTCTAAGTTTAAAATATAAGCTCATATCTCAGTAGAGTATTTCTAAGTTTAAAAGAGCAAGTATTCATGCAAGATTCATAACTGTTGAATATTAACAACTGACAAGAGAAGCAACATTAGTTAAATTACTAAACCTAGAAACACTAAATGGTAAAAAAGCAAAGTAGTAATAATACAAACGAAACGGAAATACAAAACATCAACAATCTAATACAAAACATCAACAATCTAATACAATATATCAACAATCTAATACAATATATCAACAATCTAATACAATATATCAACAATCTAATACAATATATCAACAATCTAATACAATATATCAACAATCTAATACAAAATATCAACAATCTAATACAATATATCAACAATCTAATACAAAATATCAACAATCTAATACAATATATCAACAATCTAATACAAAACATCAACAATCTAATACAATATATCAACAATCTAATACAAAATATCAACAATCTAATACAAAATATCAACAATCTAATACAATATATCAACAATCTAATACAAAATATCAACAATCTAATACAAAATATCAACAATCTAATACAAAATATCAACAATATAATACAAAATATCAACAATCTAATACAAAATATCAACAATCTAATACAATATATCAACAATCTAATACAAAATATCAACAATCTAATACAATATATCAACAATCTAATACAAAACATCAACAATCTAATACAATATATCAACAAATTAATACAAAATATCAACAATCTAATACAATATATCAACAATCTAATACAAAACATCAACAATCTAATACAATATATCAACAAATTAATACAAAATATCAACAATCTAATACAAAACATCAACAATCTAATACAAAATATCAACAATCTAATACAAAACGCAGACACAGGCATAAAAATACTTTGCTTGTTCCATTGGCGAAAACTTATGAGATATCCTTACAATTTTTTTCCTACTGTCTGCCGTTCGCATTTGAATTGGTTGCCTGAACAAACCAGGAAAACCAACGCACTATCAACATTCACAACTCCAATAAAAATGCAAGACTATACATATACCATGGACAAACGTAGGACGCAATAATCTTATGTGGCGAAGGAGCGAATGTAATTGTATGAGATAAAACAACTCCCCAAGCGACTGAGTCAGAGTCATTCATTCACTAGCGTCAGCCGCATATAGCAGGCGTATAGAGTCATTCATTCACTAGCGTAAGCCGCATATAGCAGGCGTACAGAGTCATTCATTCACTAGCGTCAGCAGGCGTACGGAGTCATTCATTCACTAGCGTCAGCCGCATATAGCAGGCGTACGAAGTCACTCATTCACTAGCGTCAGCTGCATATAGCAGGCGTACAGAGTTATTCATTCACTAGCGTCAGCCGCATATAGCAGGCGTACGGAGTCATTCATTCACTAGCGTCAGCCGCATATAGCAGGCGTACGGAGTTATTCATTCACTAGCGTCAGCCGCATATAGCAGGCGTGCGGAGTCATTCATTCACTAGCGTCAGCCGCATATAGCAGGCGTACGGAGTCATTCATTCACTAGCGTCAGCCGCATATAGCAGGCGTATAGAGTCATTCATTCACTAGCGTCAGCCGCATATAGCAGGCGTACAGAGTCATTCATTCACTAGCGTCAGCAGGCGTACGGAGTCATTCATTCACTAGCGTCAGCCGCATATAGCAGGCGTACAGAGTCATTCATTCACTAGCGTCAGCCGCATATAGCAGGCGTACAGAGTCATTCATTCACTAGCGTCAGCCGCATATAGCAGGCGTACGGAGTCATTCATTCACTAGCGTCAGCCGCATATAGCAGGCGTACAGAGTTATTCATTCACTAGCGTCAGCCGCATATAGCAGGCGTACGGAGTCATTCATTCACTAGCGTCAGCCGCATATAGCAGGCGTACGGAGTTATTCATTCACTAGCGTCAGCCGCATATAGCAGGCGTGCGGAGTCATTCATTCACTAGCGTCAGCCGCATATAGCAGGCGTACGGAGTCATTCATTCACTAGCGTCAGCCGCATATATCAGGCGTACAGAGTCATTAATTCACTAGCGTCAGCCGCATATATCAGGCGTACAGAATCATTCATTCACTAGCGTCAGCCGCATATATCAGGCATACGGATTCATTTATTCACTAGCCGACTTATGAGTAAGTGACGACTTATGAGTATGTGACGACTTATGAGTATGTGACGACTTATGAGTATGTGACGACTTATGAGTATGTGACGACTTATGAGTATGTGACGACTTATGAGTATGTGAGGACTTATGAGTATGTGACGACTTATGAGTATGTGACGACTTATGAGTATGTGACGACTTATGAGTATGTGACGACTTATGAGTATGCGACGACTTATGAGTATGTGATGACTTATGAGTATGTGACGACTTATGAGTATGTGACGACTTATGAGTATGTGACGACTTATGAGTATGTGACGACTTATGAGTATGTGACGACTTATGAGTATGTGACGACTTATGTGACAACTTATGAGTATGTTACGACTAATGAGTATGTGACGACTTATGTGACGACTTATGAGTATGTGACGACTTATGAGTATGTGACGACTTATGAGTATGTGACGACTTATGAGTATGTGACGACTTATGAGTATGTTACTACTTATGTGACGGCTTATGAGTATGTGACGACTTATGTGTATGTGACGACTTATGAGTATGTGACGACTTATGTGTATGTGACGACTTATGAGTATGTGACGACTTATGAGTATGTGACGACTTATGAGTATGTGACGACTTATGAGTATGTGACGACTTATTTGACGACTTATGAGTATGTGACGACTTATGTGACGACTTATGAGTATGTGACGACTTATGAGTATGTGACGACTTATGAGTATGTGACGACTTATGAGTATGTGACGACTTATGAGTATGTGACGACTTATGAGTATGTGATGACTTATGAGTATGTGACGACTTATGAGTATGTGACGACTTATGAGTATGTGATGACTTATGAGTATGTGACGACTTATGAGTATGTGACGACTTATGAGTATGTGACGACTTATGTGACGACTTATGAGTATGTGACGACTTATGAGTATGTGACGACTTATGAGTATGTGACGACTTATGAGTATGTGACGACTTATGAGTATGTGACGACTTATGAGTATGTGACGACTTATGAGTATGTGACGACTTATGAGTATGTGACGACTTTCTGTTAAGAACCCTTGTTTAGAAATTAATGAATGTCTTTCTGTAGACAAAACAAGTGTAATCGAATACTGTTTTTGTATTCAACTTTTGTGTTGTAGAGTTATTAATGTATTTCTTGAGACAATCTTTGGCGTGTATTTCTGTAGATATTTGTTTGTTTATTTCTATTCAGATGGGAATATATCATTGCCACCCCCGCGTCTGTTCTTACAATCAATACCAGTTATAATTTTCTCTCATTTTTTGGGGAAGAGGTACGAAATGTTCGCCTGTCCCTTATTTGATTAGTTGTGGTAAAGAGGAAATTGAAATGTTTAATGATGTAGAACTCAGCAAAGGTCTGACGTCATGGGAGTTGGTTATTTTGTAAGATCATCCGGCATCTCCACAGAAAGTAATAAAGGACGGGATAGACTAAGGAAAGACATGCCTACCAGTTTGCCTGTTGATACATCCTTGTCTAATGTGCACTTAATGTGTTTAAAAAAATGTTCCACAGTGTACTAGGTCCTTCCATGACTGCTATACTCAAACCACTTCGCGGAAAGCACCTTTTAAAAAATAAAAATAATTCTTTCTGTTCAATGCGATGCACCCCTGCCCACATAAGGCATCAATAACAGCGATGGTATCAACTTGGTGAATGTGATGGTACATAACACGCCGGTAGAATATAGTTTTGTTAGTCAGTGATGACTGATTAGAATGTGACGTGTTCGATTATACCAATGACTGACGTATGCACTATGTTTAAACACAGAGAATGCACACTGTATGATTCAATAACTGACGTATGCACTATGTTTAAACACAGAGAATGCACACTGTATGATTCAATGACTGACGTATGCACTATGTTTAAACACAGAGAATGCACACTGTATGATTCAATGACTGACGTATGCACTATGTTTAAACACAGAGAATGCACACTGTATGATTCAATGACTGACGTATGCACTATATTTAAACACAGAGAATGCACACTGTATGATTCAATGACTGACGTATGCACTATGTTTAAACACAGAGAATGCACACTGTATGATTCAATGACTGACGTATGCACTATGTTTAAACACAGAGAATGCACACTGTATGATTCAATGACTGACGTATGCACTATGTTTAAACACAGAGAATGCACACTGTATGATTCAATGACTGACGTATGCACTATGTTTAAACACAGAAAATGCACACTGTATGATTATAGATGTGTGAATGAATCAAATAATCAAATCAATATAATCAAATCAATGAATGTGGGACATAAGGATTCTGGTGGTTTGGAAGTTGACCCCCCTCCCCCCCCCCTCCAAGAAGCCTCAGTCCCATTGACTTGAAATCATTAGCATAGTTTTTCTATCATTAGTTTAGTTTCTCTTTCATTAGTATAGTACTACTATTAATTTAATGAAAACATAAGTACAGTTTACTATTAATTAGGGCTGTTATCGATTAATTTAAATTTAATCGTTAGCTTTTGACAAATTAACGATTAATTAATCGTTAATTTCGATTAAAGCCAAAAATAGAAATTTATGACGTCGTTAAACTGAACATTTCAAGGGAAGTAACAAAAACATGTAATTAACTTTTTAAATTATATTGAGTTATTTCCCCTGTCTCACAGACATTGAAAATTAAGACTATTTTGAACTAAATTTTATGACACTGTGTTGATACTTGATCGGATGTTTGTGCTGAAGGTGGTACGTCAGCGATATGTTTGATCCTTTAAAAGATAATTGTTTATGGCAGCGAACACAGTAAACTTTTCACCATCTTCGACTTTGCCACCCGCAGTTAGCTTAAAAACAAAGTGTTTGCTCAAATTTCCAGTTATGTGTTTAAATTTAACTGCGCTGATGCTGTCAGCCATTTTTAGTTGACGTCTGCCGGTCCACATATATTAAAAAAATAAATTATAATATTACGCGATAGAAGTTTGTACGTAAAAAAATATAAATTATTATTAATTATTAATAATGAATTATTTATTAATAAAAAAAATTAAAAATATTATAAATATTTTCTTTAATTTGATCGAATTTTTATCGATTAAAATAATTAAAATCGAATAAAAAATTAACGATTAATCGAGAAATTAATCGTTAACTTCAACAGCCCTAAAACATATATATATATATATATATATATATATATATATATATATATATATATATATATATAACTATATATCCTATATAATAAAAGGCAAGTTTCTGTCCTTTCTGTCCTTTCTGTCCCGTCATCTATAGCGATTGGTCCCTCAAACACATATGACTCCTACAGCCAATCACTAGCGGAGAAAAATTTACATATTACGCGGAGGTTCAAAACGAGATAATTTTGGTGCAGTTTTTTTGTCATAATTCATTATGTTGTTCCCATCTTGAAGTGATGCCTGCCGCTTATTCCAATGACAATTCTGTTAAATGGTCCTGGGGGTAGTGGCACAAGTTTTAAGTGTAGTTTTTTTTTGTTGCTGTTATTGTTGTTGTTGTTTTGTTGTTGTTGTTTTTTGTTGTTGTTTTGTTGTTTTTTTGTGATTGTTGTTATTGTTGTTGTTTTGTTGTTGTTTTGTTGTTTTTGTTTTGTTGTGGTTGCGGTTGTTGTTTTGTTGTTGTTGTTTTGCTGTTGTTTTTGTTTTGTTGTTTTTGTTGTTTTGTTTTTGTTGTGTTGTTTTTGTTGTTTTTGCTGTTGTTTTGTTGTTGTTGTTTTGTTGTTTTTGTTTTGTTGTTTTTGCTGTTGTTGTTTTTGTTTTGTTGTTTTTGTTGTTTTGTTTTTGTTGTTTTGTTTTTGTTGTTTTTGCTGTTTTTGTTGTTGTTGTTGTCCACATCCCTTGCCCTGCGATGACTATGTCCTGCAAACGCTTCAGCATAACAACTACCAAAACATAGCTCCATGAACTTCACAGGTCACCCTACACTTATTCCCGTCCTTGGGCAGGCTTTGTTACGAGTATATATATATATATATATATATATATATCTTATATATCTTATATATATAAGCCGCATTTGTTGTCTGGATGTCTGTCTGTCTGTTCCCTAATAACTCAAGATCCAGACAACCAAATAACGTGAAATTTGGTACACGTACACAAAATTATACCGGAAAGGTTATTAAACAGGTTTCGTTCCTTATATATAGGATACTGGGGCCCGGGGGCCCAAAATGTAGTTTTTCCCTATATGAGCTATATAAAATAAAAATTATTGAAAATTAAGACGTAAAATAATGACGCAAATTTATAAACATTTTGGTGTCGAGATTAACAAGAAGGAGATTATCGCCATAAAATAATTTTTTTGTTGTTGTTGCTTTGTTGTTGTAGTTGTTGTTTTGTTGTTGTTGCTTTTGTTGTTGTAGTTGTTGTTTTGTTGTTGATGTTTTGTTGATGTTTTGTTGTTGTTTTGTTTTTGTTGTTGTTGCTGTTGTTGTTTTTGTTGTTGTTGCTGTTGCTGTTGTTGTTGCTGTTGTTGTTGCTGTTGTTGTTGATGTTGCTGTTGTTGCTTTTGTGTTGTTTTTGCTGTTGTTGTTGTTGTCCACATCCCTTGCCCTGCGACGACAATGTCCTTCATGTTGTTATTGCTTTGTTGTTGTTGCTGTTGTAGTTGTTGTTTTGTTGTTGTTGCTTTGTTGTTGTTGCTGTTGTTGTTGTAGTTGTTTTGTTGTTGATTTTGTTGTTGATTTTGTTGTTTTTGTTGTTGTTTTGTTTTTGTTGTTTTGTTGCTGTTGCTGTTTCTGTTGTTGGTTTTGTCGTTGTTGCTGTT
Source organism: Ampullaceana balthica (assembly GCA_944989445.1). Taxonomy (NCBI): domain Eukaryota; kingdom Metazoa; phylum Mollusca; class Gastropoda; family Lymnaeidae; genus Ampullaceana; species Ampullaceana balthica. Next base: position 337,274 of record CALYLW010000607.1, on the reverse strand, counting down.
GTTGTTGCTGTTGTTGTTGTTGTTTTGTAGTTGTTGTTTTGTTGTTGTTGCTTTGTTGTTGTTGTAGTTGTTGTTGTTTTGTTTTTGTTGTTTGTTTTTGTTGTTTTGTTGCTGTTGTTGTTTTTGTTGTTGTTGCTGTTGTTGTTAAACCTGGGCGAAGCCGGGTACTTGCCCCTAGTATATATATATATATTCGGGCTGTTAACGATGAATTTAAATTTAATCGTTAACTTTTGAAAAAATAACGATTAATTAATCGTTAATTTCGATTAAAACCAAAAATTGAAATTTATGGGGTCATAAGTAACATTTATTATAGTACTTGTTGAAAATCGATATTACACTACAATGTCTTCTTTATATAACACTAGAGTGTCTTCTTTATATAACTCTACAATGTCTTCTTTATATAACTCTACAATGTCTTCTTTATATAACACTAGAGTGTCTTCTTTATATAACTCTACAATGTCTTCTTTATATAACTCTACAATGTCTTCTTTATATAACACTAGAGTGTCTTCTTTATATAACTCTACAATGTCTTCTTTATATAACTCTACAATGTCTTCTTTATATAACACTAGAGTGTCTTCTTTATATAACACTAGAGTGTCTTCTTTATATAACACTACAATGTCTTCTTTATATAACTCTACAATGTCTTCTTTATATAACACTAGAGTGTCTTCTTTATATAACTCTACAATGTCTTCTGTATATAACACTAGTGTGTCTTCTTTATATAACACTAGATGTCTTCTTTATATAACACTAGAGTGTCTTCTTTATATAACACTAGAGTGTCTTCTTTATATGGAATTTTTTAACCAACAGCGCAAACATACAAGTGTATTGACATTATTTGGTTCAAGTGATGAGCGGGTCTTATTATTGACAATATAACCAGCCGAGCTCAACAATCGTTCACATTGCTTTATATTGTCTAGACTGAAGTTTCTCATACTGTAGTGGATGTTTGCTTTGCAGGTGTTGTTATGTAAGAGAAGTGTTAGAACCATGGTAGCAATGTTCCCTTTAAAAAGCGTGGCTGCGCAGATATTTGACCGACTCCACGCAGGAGTTTAGAATCACCGCGCAGAAAATTTGGTAAAATATTGCACAAAAAATGGACGTTGTGCAACTTTGCACATAAGTTTTTAAATCCCTTATATTAACTTCACCGCCGTCTCTGTCTTGGGCTCGCGGTCGGTCGGTCGGGAGGGTGGAAAAACAAAAGTAAAAAATGACCCACTTCTCGTGATGCCATCGAGCTGAAATTTGGCACATAGTCTCGTGTCACCTAACAATGCATCGTATCAATAATAACATAATAAATATTTTAAGTTCTGTCTCACATATAAGGGATTTATAGTCAAAAACTTTATTTTTACGTGGTTGTTTTATTTTAAATCCCTTATATTAACTTCACCGGCGTCTCTGTCTGTCGTTCGTCGTCGGGCGGGCGGAAAAACAAAAGTAAAAAATGACCCATTTCCCGTGATGCCATTGAGCTGAAATTTAGCACATGTACCCATGTCACCTAACAATGCATCGTATCAAAATTTCAGATCGATCGAACGTACCGTAATTAAATTAAAGCATTTTTAGTTTATCTTTATAAAAAGTATGTAATTCAATTTCACTGTTTGTTATTGTTTTTTTTCCTCGTGACAGTTCAGTTTGCGCGTTGACGCAATGTACCGCCGTGCTTTTGTTTACATTTTACGTGTCACGCTGAGCTCGGTCCAGCGATCGGTGACCAGACCGTTCCCCTCTTCCCCCCGGGGGGTTATAAAGCAAAGGGAGTTAATACATATTCAGTCTGTAAATGTTTGTCGCGGTTGAACATATCCAATACTTTTAGTTATATCTCATATATAAGGGATTAATAGTCAAAAACTTTGTTTTTACGGGTTTGTTTTTATTAAATCCCTTATATTAACTTCACCGCCGCCTCTCTCTGTCGTTCGTCGTCGGTGGGCGGAAAAACAAAAGTAAAAAATGACCCACTTCCCGTAATGTCATTGAGCTGAAATTTGTCACATAGACTCGTGGCACCTAACAATGCATCGTATTTAAATTTCAGATCGATCGAACGTACCGTAATTAAATTAATGCATTTTTAATTTATCTATATAAAACTATATGTAGAAGTCGCTATTGTTTACATTTTACGGGTCACTTGACTTCACGCCAGCAATCGGTGAACACATCTCGTGTTTTAACCAGGTGGAATACACTCAGTTTCAGAGGCTGTAAATCTTTGTCGCGTTTGAACATAATCAATACACTAAGTTCAGTCTCATATATAAGGGATTTATAGTCAAAACCTTTTTTTTACGGGTCTTTTTTATTTTAACTTTGCACACGAACCATCGAAAACTAAACTTAGAGGGAACATTTCATGGTAGGCAAACGATTTCTCTCAATGATAGTCAATTGACACAATGATCTTTATCAACATTTTGAACATTCACGTCAGTCAATAGTTTAAAACCAAAACGTTCGTGCAATCGTCCGGAAAGTAGTTTATATTTATCGGCCAAAATATGTTACTTTTTTTTACTTCCATCACATTTATAAGTGGTGGGTCGATTAATCGTGTAAAAAATTCCGCATATATATATATATATATATATATATATATATATATATATAGTTAACGATTAATTTAAAATTAATCGTTTACTTTTGAAAAATTAACTATTAATTAATCGTCAATTTCGATTAGAGCCAAAAATTGAAATTTATGGTGTCGTAAGTAACATTTATTAAATGTACTTGTCGAAAATCGAAATAACACTCGAATGTCTTCTTTATATGACATCTTTTAACCAACAACGCAAACAGACAAGTGTATTCACATTATTTGGTTCAAGTGATGAGCGGGTCTTGTTGACAATATAACCAGCCGAGCTGAACAATCGTCCAAATAGCTTTAGATTGTCTCAACTGAAGTTTCTGATGCTGTAGTGGATGTTTTATTTGCAGGTGATATGTAAGCGACGTGAACCATGGTAGCAATGTACCCTTTAAGCAGCGCCGCTGCGCAGATATTTGACCGACGCCACGCAGGAGTTAAGAATCACCACGCAGCAAATTTTGTAAAATTTTGCCAAAAAATGGACCTTGCACACGAGTTTTTTTTTAACTTTGCACACGGACCAACGAAGCTTAGACTTAGAGGGAACATTGCATGGTAGGCAAACAATTTTTCTCAATGGAAACAATAACCTTTAACAACATTTTGAACATTCACGTCAGTCAATAGTTTAAACCAAAATGTTCGTGTAATCGTCCGGATATTAATTTATATTTAGGGGCCAAAATATTTTACTTTTTGACTTCCAGTACATTTATAAGTGGTGGGTCGATTAATCGTTAAAAAAATTTAATCGTTAAAAATTTGTAACGATTAATCGAGAAATTAATCGTTAATTTCCGCAACCCTACTATTAATAATTACATTATTTAATGTTATCAATGTAATTTATTTTCCTAATATTTTATACTTTTATTGTTGTGCATAAGAGTAAATAATCTAAAAGCTTCTATGTACAATTTATTCCTTGTATGCAAGTCAAGTCGGCGACTGTATGGGGAAAAAATTGTATATAAATATAAATGTACAAACCAAATATTTACAATTTTGTCTGTAAAAAGTTTTCGGCTTATTTTCTTAATTTTTCTTTTATCGTCTGCTCATTCCAACCGTATTTTTTCCATCGCCTCCTCCCACGCAGTGGCCAGCAAAGGTCACGTGGTAGATATTCCAGCGATCCCAGAGTGCCCATGTTTGGGGCACCGTGCCAGCAAATTGCCGCCTATCTGTCAGACGTATCGTCCATTTCGATCAGCAATCCCAGGGATTACTCATCTGGTCAAATGGAAGGCAAGGAAAAAACGCAAATTCATTTTGTAGTGAGTCAATTTGTCTCTAGCTCACCAACAGGACTTCGTCTTAAGGATCTAACCAGCTCAATGACTCATCACCACCAACAGGACATCGTCTTTATGAACAAACCAACTCTATGACCCATCATCACCAACAGGACATCGTCTTTATGAACAAACCAACTCCATGACTCATCACCACCAACAGGACATCGTCTTTATGAACAAACCAACTCTATGACCCATCATCACCAACAGGACATAATCTTTATGAACAAACTCCATGACTCATCACTACCAACAGGACATCGTCTTTATGAACTAACCAACTCCATGACCCATCATCACCAACAGGACATAATCTTTATGAACAAACCAACTCCATGACTCATCACCACCAACAGGACATCGTCTGTAGGATCTAACCAACAGGACATCGTCTTTAGGATTTAACCAACAGGAAATCGTCTGTAGGACCTAACCAACAGGACATCGTCTGTAGGACCTAACCAACAGGACATCGTCTGTAGGACCTAACCAACAGGACATCGTCTGTAGGACCTAACCAACAGGACATCGTCTGTAGGACCTAACCAACAGGACATCGTCTGTAGGATCTAACCAACAGGACATCGTCTGTAGGACCTAACCAACAGGACATCGTCTGTAGGATCTAACCAACAGGACATCGTCTTTAGGACCTAACCAACAGGACATCGTCTGTAGGATCTAACCAACAGGACATCGTCTGTAGGACCTAACCAACAGGACATCGTCTGTAGGATCAACCAACAGGACATCGTCTGTAGGACCTAACCAACAGGACATCGTCTGTAGGATCTAACCAACAGGACATCGTCTGTAGGACCTAACCAACAGGACATCGTCTGTAGGACCGAACCAACAGGACATCGTCTGTAGGATCTAAACAACAGGACATCGTCTGTAGGACCTAACCAACAGGACATCGTCTGTAGGACCGAACCAACAGGACATCGTCTGTAGGATCTAAACAACAGGACATCGTCTGTAGGATCTAACCAACAGGACATCGTCTGTAGGACCTAACCAACAGGACATCGTCTGTAGGACCTAACCAACAGGACATCGTCTGTAGGACCTAACAACAGGACATCGTCTGTAGGATCTAACCAACAGGACATCGTCTGTAGGATCTAACCAACAGGACATCGTCTGTAGGACCTAACCAACAGGACATCGTCTGTAGGATCTAACCAACAGGACATCGTCTTTAGGATCTAACCAACAGGACATCGTCTGTAGGACCTAACCAACAGGACATCGTCTGTAGGATCTAACCAACAGGACATCGTCTGTAGGATCTAACCAACAGGACATCGTCTGTAGGATCTAACCAACAGGACATCGTCTGTAGGACCTAACCAACAGGACATC
>CALYLW010000607.1:104461-326961 GCA_944989445.1 Ampullaceana balthica | reverse complement strand
CTGGTGGACGGGCATTCAGACAAGTTGTCGAACCCAATCAGTTTGGCATTGAGCTACATTCAGAATTGCTCATGTATAGTGCAATGGAAAAAAAAGAACGGACACAAACTACAGCACGACGAATTCAAAACAATGTGAGTGAACGTCGATGGGGGGAACCACCGACGCATTGTTGGTCTCGAGACATTCGCACTGCGGTTTTCTATCTGCCCACCATCCTTAACCACCCTAGCTTGCAAACCATAAATTGCGATTTGCCGACCCAAGCGAAGGTCAGCCATGTTCGCAAAAAAAGGGGGAAAAGAACGGGCACAACAAATTTTTAAAAGTTAAAAAATAATGTGTTCGGCTTGAACCCAGGTCCTTCCGCGTGTAAGGCGGACGTGATAACCACTACACCGCGTGTAAGGCGGACGTTATAACCACTACACTACGTGTAAGGCGGACGTTATAACCACTACACTACGTGTAAGGCGGACGTGATAACCACTACACTACGTGTAAGGCGGACGTGATAACCACTACACTACGTGTAAGGCGGACGTTATAACCACTACACTGCGTGTAAGGCGGACGTGATAACCACTACACTACGTGTAAGGCGGACGTTATAACCACTACACTGCGTGTAAGGCGGACGTTATAACCACTACACTACGTGTAAGGCGGACGTGATAACCACTACACTACGTGTAAGGCGGACGTGATAACCACTACACCGCGTGTAAGGCGGACGTGATAACCACTACACTACGTGTAAGGCGGACGTTATAACCACTACACTGCGTGTAAGGCGGACGTTATAACCACTACACTGCGTGTAAGGCGGACGTTATAACCACTACACTACGTGTAAGGCGGACGTGATAACCACTACACTACGTGTAAGGCGGACGTTATAACCACTACACTGCGTGTAAGGCGGACGTTATAACCACTACACTACGTGTAAGGCGGACGTGATAACCACTACACTACGTGTAAGGCGGACGTGATAACCACTACACCGCGTGTAAGGCGGACGTGATAACCACTACACTACGTGTAAGGCGGACGTTATAACCACTACACTGCGTGTAAGGCGGACGTGATAACCACTACACTGCGTGTAAGGCGGACGTGATAACCACTACACTACGTGTAAGGCGGACGTTATAACCACTACACTGCGTGTAAGGCGGACGTGATAACCACTACACTGCGTGTAAGGCGGACGTGATAACCACTACACTGCGTGTAAGGCGGACGTGATAACCACTACACTGCGTGTAAGGCGGACGTTATAACCACTACACTGCGTGTAAGGCGGACGTTATAACCACTACACTACAAATCACATGTTATTTGTGAAGGAACAACGCAAAAGAACTCAAGAAGCTTTGTTGTTCTTGAAACTAGCCCACCCCTCCCCTTTTTTGAACCCACTTTGCTTGATTGGTAGATCCCAGCAAGGGTCATTGGACAAGCTTATTTGCACATACTCGCTCTTGCTTTGGCCAACTATGTATATAGATGGAATTAAGTATTATTTAGGAAGTAAGTATTATTTGGCATGCAATGTATGTATTATTTTTATATGTCGATTTTAACACAGACATTATTTTCTATGTTTCGGTTGGCATGCCTGTGTGTATGTCAGATGATCATACAACTCGACAAAGTGACATGCCTGAGTATATGTCTCACGATCATACAACTCGACAAAGTGACATGCCTGAGTATATGTCAAACGATCATACAACTCGACAAAGTAACATGCCTGTGTGTATGTCACACGATCATACAACTCGACAAAGTGACATGCCTTGTGTATGTCACACGATCATACAGCTTGACAAAGTGACATGCCTGTGTGTATGTCACACGATCATACAACTCGACAAAGTGACATGCCTGTGTGTATGTCACACGATCATACAACTCGACAAAGTGACATGCCCGTGTGTATGTCACACGATCATACAACTCGATAAAGTGACATGCATAGATAACAATTAACTGAGTTTAAAATTTCATTTGCAGGAAACCCTTTTCAATTAATGTGTTTTAAAAGCCAGATTTGGCCGGGTTTATGAAATGAAATCCTGCTGGAGCTGGAGCCAGATTTTAAAAAATGGCCAGATTCCGGATTTGCCGGAGCCAAATCCGGTACAGCCCTACAAAAATAAAATACCACAAAATCACCTCTACGCTGTAAACATTTTTTATTTTGTAGCCAGCCAGAAATTGAAGAGTTCCTATTTCCCAATCGAATTATTCAAAAATTATCTTTGGCATCCTTCAGTCTCGCGAGATGATAGTGCATCACCGTTGGGTTGGTTTGCTTTTCCTCGTGTGGCTGGGCACTGTCCAGTCCTATGTTTGAGTGACTGTCTTTACCACGGCTTTTGTACAAGAGTTCTGTGCTTCCCAATGTTTTGTCCTTTCTCCTATCTCTTCTGACTGTAGCCACCTCCATCCTTCGACCCTCGGCTACTATGACGCCCTCTTTGGCAACTGTGCGCCACGTAGATCTGTCTTCTGCCTTACACTCCCAGTCGCTTGTGAGTATTCTGGCTGCTTTCATGAGCCGCAGGCAGGCATCTTTATTTCGTAGACGTGGGCGACATGTCTTCCTCTTTCCCGGTGTCAATTCTCCATATAGGAGGTCATTGGGGATGCGACCCTGCCTCATTCTTTTTTTTTAATCTCACAGCCATCTCAGGCGTCTTTCACTAAGGATTGAGAACATGCATTGGGTATTGGCACGCATCAGGACCTCACTGTTTGGCACTTTCTCCTGCCATTTAATGACAAGGATGCGACGCAGGCACCTCAAGTGGAAGCTATAAAGCTTGCGCTCATGGGATGTATAAATGGTCCATGACTCGTTCCCATATAGCAGCGTATAATCAACATACATAATTTGCAATGTATGTCACGTCCCGTCTTTCATGTCCGTGACGCTACTAATTCTAGAAAGCAGCGCTCCAAATTACTGCACCAAAAAATAACTCTTTACGAACGTTCCACATAAAATATGAAAAAAAATGGATAAAATAAAAATAAATAAATTAAATAAAAGTTCTTTATTATATATTTTTTTATTCTGATGTGTATATTTTTTAAAAAATAAATAGATTTCAGCTGAGACGTATTTATTTTGAAAATTTCCGCATTTTTGACGGGTAATACACTAGTAATATAAATAAATACCAAACTACTAAATTCAAAGTATTAAGTATGAATAAAAATAAAACATATCTCTATATATAATTTATTATTTCCTCTAACTGTATCTTTAGTTTGGATTATCTATATCTATACATAATTTATTATTTCCCGTAACTGTATCTTTAGTTTGGATTATCCATCTCTATATAATTTATTAATTCCCCTAACTGTATCTTTAGTTTTGATTATCTATCTCTATATAATTTATTATTTCGCCTATCTGTATCTTTAGTTTGGATTATCTATCTCTATATAATTTATTAATTCCCCTAACTGTATCTTTAGTTTGGATTATCCATCTCTATATAATTTATTAATTCCCCTAACTGTATCTTTAGTTTTGATTATCTATCTCTATATAATTTATTATTTCGCCTATCGGTATCTTTAGTTTGGATTATCCATCTCTATATAATTTATTAATTCCCCTAACTGTATCTTTAGTTTTGATTATCTATCTCTATACATAATTTATTATTTCCCCCAAATGTATCTTTAGTTTGGATTATCTATCTCTATATATAATTTATTATTTCGCCTATCTGTATCTTTAGTTTGGATTATCTATCTCTATATTTAATTTATTATTTCCCCTAATTGTATCTTTAGTTTGGATAATCTATCTCTATATATAATTTATTATTTCGCCTATCTGTATCTTTAGTTTGGATTATCTATCTATATATTTAATTTATTATTTCCCCTAACTGTATCTCTAGTTTGGATTATCTATCTCTATATATAATTTATTGTTTCCCCTAACTGTATCTGTCGTTTTATTATCTATCTCTGCATAATTTATCATTTCCCCTAACTGTATCTTTGGTTTTGATTGTCTTTCTCTATATATAATTTATCATTTCCCGTAACTGTATCTTTAGTTTTGATTATCTATCTCTATATATAATTTATTATTTCCCCTAACTGTATCTTTAGTTTGGATTATCTATCTCTTTATATAATTTATTATTTCCCCTAACTGTATCTTTAGTTTGGATTATCTATCTCTATATATAATTTATTATTTCCCCTAACTGTATCTTTAGTTTCGATTATCTATCTCTATATATAATTTATTATTTCCCCCAACTGTATCTTGAGTTTGGATTATCTATCTCAATATATAATTATTATTTCCCCTAAAGGTATCTTTAGTTTTGATTATCTTTCTTTATATATAATTATTCATTTCCCCTAACTGTTTCTTTGGTTTTGATTATCTTTCTCTATATATAATTTATCATTTCCCGTAACTGTATCTTTAGTTTGGATTATCTATCTCTATATATAATTTATTATTTCCCCTAACTGTATCTTTAGTTTGGTTTATCTTTCTCTATACATAATTTATTATTTCCCCTAAATGTATCTTTAGTTTGGATTATCTATCTATATATATAATGTATTATTTCCCCTAACTGTATCTTTATTTTGGATTATCTATCTCTATATATAATTTATTATTTCCCTTAACTGTATCTTTAGTTTGGATTATCTATCTCTATATATAATTTATTATTTCCCCTAATTGTACCTTTAGTTTTATTATCTATCTCTACATAAGTTATTATTTCCCTTAACTGTATCTTTAGTTTGGATAATCTATCTCTATATATAATTTATTATTTCCACTAACTGTATCTTTAGTTTGGTTTATCTTTCTCTATACATAATTTATTATTTCCCCTAAATGTATCTTTAGTTTGGATTATCTATCTATATATATAATTTATTATTTCCCCTAACTGTATCTTTATTTTGGATTATCTATCTCTATATATAATTTATTATTTCCCCTAACTGTATCTTTAGTTTGGATTATCTATCTCTATATATAATTTATTGATTCCCCTAACTGTATCTTTAGTTTTATTATCTATCTCTACATAAGTTATTATTTCCCTTAACTGTATCTTTAGTTTGGATAATCTATCTCTATATATAATTTATTATTTCCACTAACAGTATCTTTAGTTTGGTTTATCTTTCTCTATACATAATTTATTATTTCCCCTAAATGTATCTTTAGTTTGGATTATCTATCTATATATATAATTTATTATTTCCCCTAACTGTATCTTTATTTTGGATTATCTATCTCTATATATAATTTATTAATTCCTCTAACTGTATCTTTAGTTTGGATTATCTTTCTTTATATATAATTTATCATTTCCCCTAACTGTTTCTTTGGTTTTGATTACCTTTCTCTATATATAATTTATCATTTCCCTTAACTGTATCTTTAGTTTGGATTATCTATCTCTATATATAATTTTTTATTTCCCGTAACTGTATCTTTAGTTTGGATTATACATCTCTATATAATTTATTATTTCCCCTAACTGTATCTTTAGTTTGGATTATCTTTCTTTATATATAATTTATCATTTCCCCTAACTGTTTCTTTGGTTTTGATTATCTTTCTCTATATATAATTTATCATTTCCCGTAACTGTATCTTTAGTTTGGATTATCTATCTCTATATATAATTTATTATTCCCCTAACTGTATCTTTAGTTTGGATTATCTATCTCTATATATAATTTATTATTACTCCTGACTGTATCTTTAGTTTGGATTATCTATCTCTATATATAATTTATTATTCCCCAAACTGTATTTTTAGTTTGGATTATCTATCTCTATATTTAATTTATTATTTCCCCTAATTGTATCTTTAGTTTGGATAATCTATCTCTATATATAATTTATTATTTCCCCTAAATGTATCTTTAGTTTGGATTATCTATCTATATATATAATGTATTATTTACCCTAACTGTATCTTTATTGTAGATTATCTATCTCTATATATAATTTATTATTTCCCCTAACTGTATCTTTAGTTTTATTATCTATCTCTACATACGTTATTATTTCCCTTAACTGTATCTTTAGTTTGGATAATCTATCTTTATATATAATTTATTATTTCCCCTAACTGTATCTTTAGTTTTGTTTATCTTTCTCTATACATAATTTATTATTTTCCCTAAATGTATCTTTAGTTTGGATTATCTATCTCTATATATAATTTATTATTTCCCCAAACTGTATCTTTAGTTTGGTTTATCTATCTCTATATTTAATTGATTATTTCCCCTAATTGTATCTTTAGTTTGAATAATCTATATCTATATATAATTTATTATTTCCCCTAACTGTATGTTAAGTTTGGTTTATCTTTCTCTATACATAATTTATTATTTCCCCTAAATGTATCTTTAGTTTGGATTATCTATTTATATATTTAATTTATTATTTCCCCTAACTGTATCTTTATTTTGGATTATCTATCTCTATATATAATTTATTATTTCCCCTAACTGTATCTTTAGTTTGGATTATCTAGCTCTATATAAATTTTTTTATTCCCCGTAACTGTATCTTTAGTTTGGATTATCTATCTATATTATAATTTATTATTTCCCCTAACTGTATCTTTATTTTGGATTATCTATCTCTATATATAATTTATTATTTCCCCTAACTGTATCTTTAGTTTGGATTATCTATCTATATTATAATTTATTATTTCCCCTAAATGTATCTTTATTTTGGATTATCTATCTCTATATATAATTTATTATTTCCACTAACTGTATCTTTAGTTTGGATTATCTATCTCTATATATAATTTATTATTTCCCCTAACTGTATCTTTAGTTTTGTTTATCTTTCTCTATACATAATTTATTATTTCTCCTAACTGTATCTTTAGTTTTGTTTATCTTTCTCTATACATAATTTATTATTTCTCCTAACTGTATCTTTAGTTTTGTTTATCTTTCTCTATACATAATTTATTATTTCTCCTAACTGTATCTTTAGTTTTGTTTATCTTTCTCTATACATAATTTATTATTTCTCCTAACTGTATCTTTAGTTTTGTTTATCTTTCTCTATACATAATTTATTATTTCCCCTAACTGTATCTTTACTTTGTATTATCTATCTCTATATATAATTTATTATTTCCCCTAACTGTATCTTTAGTTTGGATTATCTATCTCTAGATATAATGTATTATTTCCATTAACTGTATCTTTAGTTTGGATTATCTATCTCTAGATATAATTTATTATTTTATTTCTTTAAATTAAAAATAAATTTTGTTACTACTTTTTTCCATTACTTTGTGTTGCTGTTTGTGTCCTTTCTCTCACCCCCCCCCCACACGTTCTTTGCACTATCTATGATGAGCATATCTGCGGCGTATGCTACGCCACGTGTCGTATCTCGTTTCATTTAAATGAAGTAGTTTGCATTAACTGTGTTTCTTTCTATATTCCTTTTTTTTTCTAAATGCTCATAACAGTTGACTCTTTTCTCGATGGAAAGAAATATTCAAATTCGTTACCCGTGTCTTTGAGTCAGCATTGACCTTTTTTTAAAAACAAATATTTTTGTATCTTTTTCTGTAGATTTGAAAATCATCAGCAAATAAAGTAACTAAAATGTATATCTTAACAAATTTCTGCCATCAGGATAAATACATTGTAAATATAATATTACGTGTCGCCTTGGCGCTAGCTAATCCAATAGACATTAATTTAATGGGCTGTAGCTGATCCATTAGATATTAATTTAAATTGATAAAATTCCTCTGGCCCCGGTAGAGCCGTCTATTATATACTATTGTTGTTCACTTATATCTAAGCCGTATATTATATACTATTGTTGTTCACTTATATCTAAGCCGTATATTATATACTATTGTTGTTCACTTATATCTAAGCCGTATATTATATACTATTGTTGTTCACTTATATCTAAGCCGTATATTATATACTATTGTTGTTCACTTATATCTAAGCCGTATATTATATACTATTGTTGTTCACTTATATCTAAGCCGTATATTATATACTATTGTTGTTCACTTATATCTAAGCCGTATATTATATACTATTGTTGTTCACTTATATCTAAGCCGTCTATTATATACTATTGTTGTTCACTTATATCTAAGCCGTATATTATATACTATTGTTGTTCACTTATATCTAAGCCGTATATTATATACTATTGTTGTTCACTTATATCTAAGCCGTATATTATATACTATTGTTGTTCACTTATATCTAAGCCGTATATTATATACTATTGTTGTTCACTTATATCTAAGCCGTCTATTATATACTATTGTTGTTCACTTATATCTAAGCCGTATATTATATACTACTGTTGTTCACTTATATCTAAGCCGTATATTATATACTATTGTTGTTCACTTATATCTAAGCCGTATATTATATACTATTGTTGTTCACTTATATCTAAGCCGTATATTATATACTATTGTTGTTCACTTATATCTAAGCCGTATATTATATACTATTGTCGTTCACTTATATCTAAGCCGTATATTATATACTATTGTTGTTCACTTATATCTAAGCCGTATATTATATACTATTGTTGTTCATTTATATCTAAGCCGTATATTATATACTATTGTTGTTCACTTATATCTAAGCCGTATATTATATACTATTGTTGTTCACTTATATCTAAGCCGTATATTATATACTATTGTTGTTCACTTATATCTAAGCCGTATATTATATACTACTAGCGTACACCCGTCAAAATGACGGAAGTTTTCAGCTGAAATCTATTTATTTTATAAAAAATGCATTTTTTAAAGAGCGCCTACGGCACCGACCTTTTTCCAAAAGCCCAACTAACTTGTCCTTGTTTGATAAATACGAAATATTAAACTTTCTGAAATGTACACAAATTATTTTATAATAGGGGTTGCAGGGCGCCTGCGGCGCCCAGTTTTTTTTAAATTTTATAATTAACCACCATCTAATTCTCTTTTTAAATCCTTTATATTAGCTCGTGGTGTCTGCGGCCGCCCAGCCGACCGCCCGCCCGCCCTTGTCGCCAAAACGTTTGATCGATTTTGAACCCACTTGCTCGTAAGCTAGCGAGCTGAAATTTTGCAGGCAGTTTCGTACCGATAATAAAAACAATGTATCAAAATTTCAGATCGATCGCATGTCACGTAATTAAATTATTGATTTTTTAACTTATTTTATTTATTTCTATGTATCATGCTATTTTTTTAGATAGAGCGTCGCGGTGCGTATTATATTGAACAACCTTTCTGTCACGCAATAAGGTGCGTATTTTATTGACAACTCTTTTTATAAACATATTCCTGATCGGTGCGCATTATATTAAACATGTTTTACGACACAACTGCAATTTTGTATTTCTGGATGGTCTGGCGCTGCGTATTATAATGAACATTCTTTTAATTACTTCTCGTACATAAAGGATTTATAGTCAAAAACTTGGTTTTTTACCGGTTTTTCTTATTACAATGTTCCCTTTTCTAAAATTAAAAATATGAGCTAAATCAATGACGTCATTTAATATTTTTTACAGCGCATCTTCAATTTGCACACCTTTTGGTGTATTGGTGCAGTAATTTGGTTTTCCCTGCTTTCTAAAATTAGTAGCGTCAGGACAGACTGACTGACTTGCGTAACAATTGCAAATTATATAGTTTATTGTTGTTCACTTATATCTGCCTGTACCCCATATAATGCCAAACTTAGGTTAAAAGAAAAAAAAACTTAAATTTTTCCAGTTGAGCTCATGTCATGTACTCATTGGTAATAACTGGAGCAACAGTTCTATTTATAGCATTTAACCTCCTAAAGTCTACACATATACTCATTTGTAATAACTGGAGCAACAGTTCTATTTATAGCATTTAGCTTCCTAGAGTCTACACATGTTCTGAACAAGCAATCGTTCTTTAAAAAAGGAAATACTAAGTGAGGAAATTTGATTTTTCTTGGATTTCTAAGTCAAGTATATTAATTGCTTGGTGCAGTGTATTTATTTATTGACGCTATTAGTTCCATGTGGAACATTGGGATGGCTGATACCTAGAATTGATGCTGTGTGCCTTCCATTTTTTTACACGCTTTTATTTAAGTCACACTGTATGTTGTAACCACCCATCCTTCCTTCAAATCTTGTAACGTAAAATTAAACCACTTCTGATGGTCCTAGAGATCTCAAAATTTTACCACATATAGATGGTGGATGACAATGCATTGTATCAAAATTTCAAATCGATCGAATGTACCGTAATTAATTTAATCAATTTTTAGTTTATCTCTATTTATCACTATTTAGAATGTATAGTAGTCTGCTAGAGTTGACCTCCACGGCTCACTGGTTTGACTCCAGCCATCGTTTACCAAATTCCAGGCTTTACATCAAGGACAG
The DNA here is from genome assembly GCA_944989445.1 of Ampullaceana balthica. Classification (NCBI taxonomy): domain Eukaryota; kingdom Metazoa; phylum Mollusca; class Gastropoda; family Lymnaeidae; genus Ampullaceana; species Ampullaceana balthica. The sequence continues at coordinate 316,490 of CALYLW010000607.1, read as the reverse complement.
GGGAGATCAGCGCGTTTCAGTCTGTAAATGTTTGTAAATAAAAGCGTGTCCTTTTTAAAGAAAGATTTTTTACATTTTACTTATTACACGCTTTTTACACGCTTTTATTTAAGTCACAATGTTTGTATGTTGTATCCATCCACACTTCCTTCAAATCTTGAAACGTAAAATTAAACCACTTCTGATGGTCCCAGAGATCTAAAACTTTTACCACAGATAGATCTTGGATGACAATGCATGGTATCAAAATTTCAGATCGATCGCTTATACTGTATTGAAATTATTGCATTTTTAGTTTATCTATAGTCTATATATAAGCATCGGTACCCGTCTGCTTTGTTGACATCCATGAGTTCACCACGTGAACATTGCAACGTGGTATAAAACGTTGGGGGGGCGCTTATGAGGTGTTTGGTATTAACAAAATAGTGGTAAAAAAGATGTGTGGGCTTCAGACGTGAATTTTAAAGAGTTTTTATTATAAGTTTTAAAAAATAGCTGTAAAAACAATGTTTTTGACTATAAATCCCTTATATATGAAACAACAAAAGTAGTGTATATGTTAAAAGCGTGTCCTTTTTTAAATAAAGATTTTTAAATATTTAATTATTAAAATCCTTTATTTGTCCTAGTGGTGTCTGTTTGAGCCCTTGCTTGCTTGTTTGTTTGTTTGTCGAAAACACTTTGGATCGATTTTTAACCCACTTTCTCGTAAGCTAGTGAGCTGACATTTTGCAGGCAGTTTCGTACCGATGATAAAAACGATGTATCAAAATTTCAGATCGATCGCATGTACTGTGTTTAAATTATTGAATTTTTAGATTATTTTATTTATCTATATGTATCATGTTATTTTTTGCGATAGAGTGTCGCGATGTGTATTATATTGAACGACCTTTTTAATACTTTCCCGTTGCTCGACGATTCGGTGCGTATTATATGGACTATAACTTTTAAAAATATATTCCTGATCGGTGCGCATTATATTAAACATGTTTTACGAGACATAACTAAAATTTTGTATTTTTGGATTGTCGTGCGATGCGTATTATAATAAACATTCTTTTAGTTATGTCTCGTATATTAAGGATTTCTAGTCAAAAACTTGGTTTTTTTTACGGGCTAAAAAAAAATCCTTTATTTTAACTCATGGTGTGTTTGAGCCCTCGCTTGCTTGCTTGTTTGTAGAAAAAAATGTGGATCGATTATTAACCCACTTCTTCGTAAGCTAGCGAGCTGAAATTTGGCAAGCACTTTCGTGCCAATGATAAAGCGATGTATATCAAAATTTCAGATCGATCGCTTATACTGTATTTAAATTATTGAATTTTTTATTTACCTCTATGTATCATGTTATTTTTTTGTGATAGAGTGTTGCGGTGTGTATTATATTGAAAGATTTTGTTTTAATACTTTCCTGTTGCATAAAGGATTTGAATAAGTGGTTTAGAAATAATATTTAAAATACGAAACTGATTTTGTTTTATTATTTGGCGGAAAAAGAACAAGGACTAAATGATCTGTGATGAGCTATCTGCTTTTGTATGTGTGCAAGTGTAGGTAATGTCTAGCAATATTAATAGACACACAGGAAGGAGCTACAGATAAATAGATACACAGGAAGGAGCTACAGATAAATAGATACACAGGAAGGAGCTACAGATAAATAGATACACAGGAAGGAGCTACAGATAAATAGATACACAGGAAGGAGCTACAGATAAATAGACACACAGGAAGGAGCTACAGATAAATAGATACACAGGAAGGAGCTACAGATAAATAGACACACAGGAAGGAGCTACAGATAAATAGATACACAGGAAGGAGCTACAGATAAATAGATACACAGGAAGGAGCTACAGATAAATAGATACACAGGAAGGAGCTACAGATAAATAGATACACAGGAAGGAGCTACAGATAAATAGATACACAGGAAGGAGCTACAGATAAATAGATACACAGGAAGGAGCTACAGATAAATAGATACACAGGAAGGAGCTACAGATAAATAGACACACAGGAAGGAGCTACAGATAAATAGATACACAGGAAGGAGCTACAGATAAATAGATACACAGGAAGGAGCTACAGATAAATATATACACAGGAAGGAGCTACAGATAAATAGATACACAGGAAGGAGCTACAGATAAATAGATACACAGGAAGGAGCTACAGATAAATAGACACACAGGAAGGAGCTACAGATAAATAGATACACAGGAAGGAGCTACAGATAAATAGATACACAGGAAGGAGCTACAGATAAATAGACACACAGGAAGGAGCTACAGATAAATAGATACACAGGAAGGAGCTACAGATAAATAGACACACAGGAAGGAGCTACAGATAAATAGACACACAGGAAGGAGCTACAGATAAATAGATACACAGGAAGGAGCTACAGATAAATAGACACACAGGAAGGAGCTACAGATAAATAGACACACAGGAAGGAGCTACAGATAAATAGACACACAGGAAGGAGCTACAGATAAATAGATACACAGGAAGGAGCTACAGATAAATAGACAAACAGGAAGGAGCTACAGATAAATAGATACACAGGAAGGAGCTACAGATAAATAGACAAACAGGAAGGAGCTACAGATAAATAGATACACAGGAAGGAGCTACAGATAAATAGACAAACAGGAAGGAGCTACAGATAAATAGATACACAGGAAGGAGCTACAGATAAATAGACACACAGGAAGGAGCTACAGATAAATAGACACACAGGAAGGAGCTACAGATAAATAGATACACAGGAATGAGCTACAGATAAATAGACACACAGGAAGGAGCTACAGATAAATAGATACACAGGAAGGAGCTACAGATAAATAGATACACAGGAAGGAGCTACAGATAAATAGACACACAGGAAGGAGCTACAGATAAATAGATACACAGGAAGGAGCTACAGATAAATAGATACACAGGAAGGAGCTACAGATAAATAGACACACAGGAAGGAGCTACAGATAAATAGACACACAGGAAGGAGCTACAGATAAATAGATACACAGGAAGGAGCTACAGATAAATAGATACACAGGAAGGAGCTACAGATAAATAGATACACAGGAAGGAGCTACAGATAAATAGACACACAGGAAGGAGCTACAGATAAATAGATACACAGGAAGGAGCTACAGATAAATAGACACACAGGAAGGAGCTACAGATAAATAGATACACAGGAAGGAGCTACAGATAAATAGACACACAGGAAGGAGCTACAGATAAATAGACACACAGGAAGGAGCTACAGATAAATAGATACACAGGAAGGAGCTACAGATAAATAGACACACAGGAAGGAGCTACAGATAAATAGATACACAGGAAGGAGCTACAGATAAATAGACACACAGGAAGGAGCTACAGATAAATAGACACACAGGAAGGAGCTACAGATAAATAGATACACAGGAAGGAGCTACAGATAAATAGACACACAGGAAGGAGCTACAGATAAATAGACACACAGGAAGGAGCTACAGATAAATAGACACACAGGAAGGAGCTACAGATAAATAGATACACAGGAAGGAGCTACAGATAAATAGATACACAGGAAGGAGCTACAGATAAATAGACACACAGGAAGGAGCTACAGATAAATAGACACACAGGAAGGAGCTACAGATAAATAGACACACAGGAAGGAGCTACAGATAAATAGACACACAGGAAGGAGCTACAGATAAATAGACACACAGGAAGGAGCTACAGATAAATAGACACACAGGAAGGAGCTACAGATAAATAGACACACAGGAAGGAGCTACAGATAAATAGACACACAGGAAGGAGCTACAGATAAATAGATACACAGGAAGGAGCTACAGATAAATAGACACACAGGAAGGAGCTACAGATAAATAGACACACAGGAAGGAGCTACAGATAAATAGACACACAGGAAGGAGCTACAGATAAATAGATACACAGGAAGGAGCTACAGATAAATAGACACACAGGAAGGAGCTACAGATAAATAGATACACAGGAAGGAGCTACAGATAAATAGACACACAGGAAGGAGCTACAGATAAATAGATACACAGGAAGGAGCTACAGATAAATAGATACACAGGAAGGAGCTACAGATAAATAGATACACAGGAAGGAGCTACAGATAAATAGATACACAGGAAGGAGCTACAGATAAATAGATACACAGGAAGGAGCTACAGATAAATAGATACACAGGAAGGAGCTACAGATAAATAGATACACAGGAAGGAGCTACAGATAAATAGACACACAGGAAGGAGCTACAGATAAATAGATACACAGGAAGGAGCTACAGATAAATAGATACACAGGAAGGAGCTACAGATAAATAGATACACAGGAAGGAGCTACAGATAAATAGATACACAGGAAGGAGCTACAGATAAATAGATACACAGGAAGGAGCTACAGATAAATAGACACACAGGAAGGAGCTACAGATAAATAGATACACAGGAAGGAGCTACAGATAAATAGATACACAGGAAGGAGCTACAGATAAATAGACACACAGGAAGGAGCTACAGATAAATAGATACACAGGAAGGAGCTACAGATAAATAGACACACAGGAAGGAGCTACAGATAAATAGACACACAGGAAGGAGCTACAGATAAATAGATACACAGGAAGGAGCTACAGATAAATAGACACACAGGAAGGAGCTACAGATAAATAGACACACAGGAAGGAGCTACAGATAAATAGACACACAGGAAGGAGCTACAGATAAATAGATACACAGGAAGGAGCTACAGATAAATAGACACACAGGAAGGAGCTACAGATAAATAGATACACAGGAAGGAGCTACAGATAAATAGACACACAGGAAGGAGCTACAGATAAATAGATACACAGGAAGGAGCTACAGATAAATAGACACACAGGAAGGAGCTACAGATAAATAGATACACAGGAAGGAGCTACAGATAAATAGACACACAGGAAGGAGCTACAGATAAATAGACACACAGGAAGGAGCTACAGATAAATAGATACACAGGAAGGAGCTACAGATAAATAGACACACAGGAAGGAGCTACAGATAAATAGATACACAGGAAGGAGCTACAGATAAATAGATACACAGGAAGGAGCTACAGATAAATAGACACACAGGAAGGAGCTACAGATAAATAGATACACAGGAAGGAGCTACAGATAAATAGATACACAGGAAGGAGCTACAGATAAATAGACACACAGGAAGGAGCTACAGATAAATAGACACACAGGAAGGAGCTACAGATAAATAGATACACAGGAAGGAGCTACAGATAAATAGATACACAGGAAGGAGCTACAGATAAATAGATACACAGGAAGGAGCTACAGATAAATAGACACACAGGAAGGAGCTACAGATAAATAGATACACAGGAAGGAGCTACAGATAAATAGACACACAGGAAGGAGCTACAGATAAATAGATACACAGGAAGGAGCTACAGATAAATAGACACACAGGAAGGAGCTACAGATAAATAGACACACAGGAAGGAGCTACAGATAAATAGATACACAGGAAGGAGCTACAGATAAATAGACACACAGGAAGGAGCTACAGATAAATAGATACACAGGAAGGAGCTACAGATAAATAGATACACAGGAAGGAGCTACAGATAAATAGACACACAGGAAGGAGCTACAGATAAATAGATACACAGGAAGGAGCTACAGATAAATAGATACACAGGAAGGAGCTACAGATAAATAGACACACAGGAAGGAGCTACAGATAAATAGACACACAGGAAGGAGCTACAGATAAATAGATACACAGGAAGGAGCTACAGATAAATAGACACACAGGAAGGAGCTACAGATAAATAGATACACAGGAAGGAGCTACAGATAAATAGACACACAGGAAGGAGCTACAGATAAATAGACACACAGGAAGGAGCTACAGATAAATAGACACACAGGAAGGAGCTACAGATAAATAGATACACAGGAAGGAGCTACAGATAAATAGACACACAGGAAGGAGCTACAGATAAATAGACACACAGGAAGGAGCTACAGATAAATAGACACACAGGAAGGAGCTACAGATAAATAGATACACAGGAAGGAGCTACAGATAAATAGACACACAGGAAGGAGCTACAGATAAATAGATACACAGGAAGGAGCTACAGATAAATAGACACACAGGAAGGAGCTACAGATAAATAGACACACAGGAAGGAGCTACAGATAAATAGACACACAGGAAGGAGCTACAGATAAATAGATACACAGGAAGGAGCTACAGATAAATAGACACACAGGAAGGAGCTACAGATAAATAGACACACAGGAAGGAGCTACAGATAAATAGACACACAGGAAGGAGCTACAGATAAATAGATACACAGGAAGGAGCTACAGATAAATAGACACACAGGAAGGAGCTACAGATAAATAGACACACAGGAAGGAGCTACAGATAAATAGACACACAGGAAGGAGCTACAGATAAATAGACACACAGGAAGGAGCTACAGATAAATAGACACACAGGAAGGAGCTACAGATAAATAGATACACAGGAAGGAGCTACAGATAAATAGACACACAGGAAGGAGCTACAGATAAATAGACACACAGGAAGGAGCTACAGATAAATAGATACACAGGAAGGAGCTACAGATAAATAGACACACAGGAAGGAGCTACAGATAAATAGACACACAGGAAGGAGCTACAGATAAATAGACACACAGGAAGGAGCTACAGATAAATAGATACACAGGAAGGAGCTACAGATAAATAGACAAACAGGAAGGAGCTACAGATAAATAGATACACAGGAAGGAGCTACAGATAAATAGACACACAGGAAGGAGCTACAGATAAATAGATACACAGGAAGGAGCTACAGATAAATAGACAAACAGGAAGGAGCTACAGATAAATAGATACACAGGAAGGAGCTACAGATAAATAGACACACAGGAAGGAGCTACAGATAAATAGACACACAGGAAGGAGCTACAGATAAATAGATACACAGGAAGGAGCTACAGATAAATAGACACACAGGAAGGAGCTACAGATAAATAGATACACAGGAAGGAGCTACAGATAAATAGATACACAGGAAGGAGCTACAGATAAATAGACACACAGGAAGGAGCTACAGATAAATAGATACACAGGAAGGAGCTACAGATAAATAGATACACAGGAAGGAGCTACAGATAAATAGACACACAGGAAGGAGCTACAGATAAATAGACACACAGGAAGGAGCTACAGATAAATAGATACACAGGAAGGAGCTACAGATAAATAGATACACAGGAAGGAGCTACAGATAAATAGATACACAGGAAGGAGCTACAGATAAATAGACACACAGGAAGGAGCTACAGATAAATAGATACACAGGAAGGAGCTACAGATAAATAGACACACAGGAAGGAGCTACAGATAAATAGATACACAGGAAGGAGCTACAGATAAATAGACACACAGGAAGGAGCTACAGATAAATAGACACACAGGAAGGAGCTACAGATAAATAGATACACAGGAAGGAGCTACAGATAAATAGACACACAGGAAGGAGCTACAGATAAATAGATACACAGGAAGGAGCTACAGATAAATAGATACACAGGAAGGAGCTACAGATAAATAGACACACAGGAAGGAGCTACAGATAAATAGATACACAGGAAGGAGCTACAGATAAATAGATACACAGGAAGGAGCTACAGATAAATAGAACACAGGAAGGAGCTACAGATAAATAGACACACAGGAAGGAGCTACAGATAAATAGATACACAGGAAGGAGCTACAGATAAATAGATACACAGGAAGGAGCTACAGATAAATAGATACACAGGAAGGAGCTACAGATAAATAGACACACAGGAAGGAGCTACAGATAAATAGATACACAGGAAGGAGCTACAGATAAATAGACACACAGGAAGGAGCTACAGATAAATAGATACACAGGAAGGAGCTACAGATAAATAGACACACAGGAAGGAGCTACAGATAAATAGACACACAGGAAGGAGCTACAGATAAATAGACACACAGGAAGGAGCTACAGATAAATAGATACACAGGAAGGAGCTACAGATAAATAGACACACAGGAAGGAGCTACAGATAAATAGATACACAGGAAGGAGCTACAGATAAATAGACACACAGGAAGGAGCTACAGATAAATAGACACACAGGAAGGAGCTACAGATAAATAGACACACAGGAAGGAGCTACAGATAAATAGATACACAGGAAGGAGCTACAGATAAATAGACACACAGGAAGGAGCTACAGATAAATAGACACACAGGAAGGAGCTACAGATAAATAGACACACAGGAAGGAGCTACAGATAAATAGATACACAGGAAGGAGCTACAGATAAATAGACACACAGGAAGGAGCTACAGATAAATAGACACACAGGAAGGAGCTACAGATAAATAGATACACAGGAAGGAGCTACAGATAAATAGACACACAGGAAGGAGCTACAGATAAATAGACACACAGGAAGGAGCTACAGATAAATAGACACACAGGAAGGAGCTACAGATAAATAGATACACAGGAAGGAGCTACAGATAAATAGACACACAGGAAGGAGCTACAGATAAATAGACACACAGGAAGGAGCTACAGATAAATAGACACACAGGAAGGAGCTACAGATAAATAGATACACAGGAAGGAGCTACAGATAAATAGACACACAGGAAGGAGCTACAGATAAATAGACACACAGGAAGGAGCTACAGATAAATAGATACACAGGAAGGAGCTACAGATAAATAGACACACAGGAAGGAGCTACAGATAAATAGACACACAGGAAGGAGCTACAGATAAATAGATACACAGGAAGGAGCTACAGATAAATAGATACACAGGAAGGAGCTACAGATAAATAGACACACAGGAAGGAGCTACAGATAAATAGACACACAGGAAGGAGCTACAGATAAATAGACACACAGGAAGGAGCTACAGATAAATAGACACACAGGAAGGAGCTACAGATAAATAGACACACAGGAAGGAGCTACAGATAAATAGACACACAGGAAGGAGCTACAGATAAATAGATACACAGGAAGGAGCTACAGATAAATAGATACACAGGAAGGAGCTACAGATAAATAGATACACAGGAAGGAGCTACAGATAAATAGATACACAGGAAGGAGCTACAGATAAATAGATACACGATCCAAAGAATAGGAGATTTAAATCAGGGGACACAAAAAATAATAGACGTTTGGCAGGACAATAAAAAAGATGACAGATGACAGACTCACGGAGACAGACTGACAGAGACAGACTGAAAGAGACAGACTGACAGAGACAGACTGACAGAGACAGACTGAAAGAGACAGACTGGCAGAGACAGACTGACAGAGACAGACTACAGAGACGGACTGACATAGGCAGACTCACGGAGACAGACTGACAGAGACAGACTGACAAGGACAGACTGACAGAGACAGACTGACAGAGACAGACTGACAAAGACAGACTGACAGAGACAGACTGACAGAGACAGACTGACAGAGACAGACTGACGGAGACAGACTGACAGAGACAGACTCACGGAGACAGACTGACAGAGACAGACTGACAGAGACAGACTGACAGAGACAGACTGACAGAGACAGACTGACAGAGACAGACTGGCAGAGACAGACCGACAGAGACAGACTACAGAGACGGACCGACAGAGACAGACTACAGAGACGGACTGACATAGGCAGACTCACGGAGACAGACTGACAGAGACAGACTGACAAGGACAGACTGACAGAGACAGACTGACAGAGACAGACTGACAAAGACAGACTGACAGAGACAGACTGACAGAGACAGACTGACAGAGACAGACTGACAGAGACAGACTGACAGAGACAGACTGACAGAGACAGACTGACAGAGACAGACTGGCAGAGACAGACTGACAGAGACAGACTACAGAGACGGACTGACATAGGCAGACTCACGGAGACAGACTGACAGAGACAGACTGACAAGGACAGACTGACAGAGACAGACTGACAGAGACAGACTGACAAAGACAGACTGACAGAGACAGACTGACAGAGACAGACTGACAGAGACAGACTGACAGAGACAGACTGACAGAGACAGACTGACAGAGACAGACTGACAGAGACAGACTGACAGAGACAGACTGACAGAGACAGACTGACAGAGACAGACTGACAGAGACAGACACACATAGAAATGCTCGCAGAGACAGACTGACATAGACAGACTGGCAGAGACAGACTGCCAGAGACAGAGATAGACACAGACTGACATAGGCAGACGCACAGAGACGGACTCAAAGAGACAGACTGACAGAGACAAACTCACAGAGACAGACTGACGGAGACAGACTGACAGAGACAGACTGACAGAGACAGACTGACAGAGACAGACTGACAGAGACAGACTGACAGAGACAGACTGACAGAGACAGACAGACAGAGACAGACTGACAGAGACAAACTCACAGAGACAGACTGACGGAGACAGACTGACAGAGACAGACTGACATAGACAGACACACAGAGACGGATTTGCAGAAACAGACTGACAGAGACAGTTTGTAACAAAAAATGAAATAAGAATGATGAAAACAAACTCAAAGGAAATGCTAGTCTTATTTATAATAACATAACAATAATAGTAACAATAATAATCAAATAAAATGAACTAATGATGAGGAGTGTTTTAGTTAGTTCTTACCCAACATTTCTTAAGAATATAACATTAAAATATTTTACATACTACATTACACACAACACTATTACATAATTATAATACACTCTATAGCTGAATTATAACCAGCCAATAGTTGTTGGCGATATTACAGAAAAACATTAAAACATTGAATAATTGTGCCAACAAAGAGTCTCTCCTTTCTTTCACAGTCCTCACACTAAAGAGGTGATACGAAAGCCTTATGGGGTCATTCCAATGATGCCAAGTATACCAGTCATGAAAATGCGATTTTATACTATTTTATATTATTTTATATTAATAATATTATTATTTTATATTATTCTTTCCGGTATTCGGAAATTTTAAATAGGGTGATAGAGAACCCCACAAAAGTGAAGTTAATTTTCTTCTCGAAATGGATGTTCAAGGTCAAGTAATAGATATCTTCTGCAAATTCCCAACGCAATCCAGCGAAGGCTATTTTCATTATAGAATGCCACACAAGAAACCTTAAGTTTTGTTTTGAAGTATAGTCCCTAGCAACTAATCACAGATATTTTAATTTCAGAATATAGTTCCTAGCAACGAATCAAAGATTATTTTCAGAATACAGTCCCTAGCCACCAAATGTAGATATTTCAATTTCAGAATATACTTAATAGCAACAAATCGAAGATTATTTTTTTTTCAGAATGTAGTTCCTAGCAACCAATCGAAGATTATTTTCAGAATATAGTCCCTATCAACCAATCATGGGTTACTTTTAGAATACCAAACTAGCAACCAAAGAATTAGCTCATTAAAAACATAAAAATAACTTGAGAACACCCATGTCTATGTTTTAAAATTATGGGGACATTGGCACGAAATGACAACTATATCGTATTTTTAGAAATATCGACAGCTATTTACCCGAACGTTAAAAACCGTCGCATTTCCCCAGAATTTCAGTATATTTTTAAATGTCTACTTTGGTCTTCAATGTCAAAAAATGTGATGAAATGACAATAAACCCTAAGACGTTTTATTGACATATAATTTTTTTTCTTGTTGAGTTACTTTGACCAAATTTTTTTATTTTATTTATATGGATAATATTAAAACGAATTTTTAAAAAAATGTATTTGTTACTGTTACAGCCAGTAGTAAAATTGTTTTGAAAATGTCTCACGAATGATGTTGCGGTTTTGATATTTTAATTTTGAATGTTGTGGATCGTCTTCACTGTTGTCTGTCGGCAAATCCAAGGACTCTTTATTCAACATTGAGTGAAGCAGATGAAGGGCAGGGGTTCTTATGTTTTTGAAATGCCACACATAATCACCACAACCCATGTAAAATAAGAAAGTATTTCCGACAGCACACTTCAAGTAAATATATATAGATTTATAAAAACTCATCATTGGTATATTTTATTTAAAACTTGGTGGAAATGAAAACCTGATAAGTCCAGATGGTTCTCAAATATTTACCACAACAGAAACAAACAAATTTCATTTGGCTACAGCTGAATAAAATAAATGTGAATTAAATCAACAATATCTGAGTCGTCTGCGTTGCTGTCCACGTGTACAAATGACTGACTTAAAAACGGGGCTGGCAGATGGGGAGGGATTTGGGAACCGCTGGCTTAGAATGACAATGAATAATGTCTTTTGGTTAAAGAATGGCGGATAGCATCTGCACCAACAGTAAATATTTGATGATTTAATGGAACCGTTGTTTCCTTATTTCGAAAAACAAGAAGTAGTACTATACGTGGTCCATTGTGGTGGAGTATGGACATAAGTTAAAAGTTTCACATAAAGTAAACTAATGATGATGTGTACCACATAGAAGACTTGAGACAACATTCACAAACATAAGGAAATGATCTGATCTGCTAGCACACACAGCTTGCCCCAATTGACGATAAGTGTCTTATATATGTGTGCTACCTTATTGTCTATGTCTATCAACAGAGTGCTACCAAACTTAGACATCGACCAAGTGTGCTTTCACAAAGACTTCTGTCACTTTCTAGCAAAGACTTCTGTCACTTTCTAGCAAAGACTTCTGTCACTTTCTAAGAAAGACTTCTGTCACTTTCAAGCAAAGACTTCTGTCACTTTCTAACAAAGATTAAGGTCATTTTCTAGCAAAGACTACTGTCACTTTCTAACAAAGCCTTCTGTCACTTTCTAACAAAAACTTATGTCACTTTCTAACAAAGATTAAGGTCATTTTCTAGCAAAGACTACTGTCACTTTCTAACAAAGCCTTCTGTCACTTTCTAACAAAAACTTCTGTCACTTTCTAACAAAGACTTCTGTCACTTTCTAACAAAGCCTTCTGTCACTTTCTAACAAAAACTTATGTCACTTTCTAACAAAAACTTATGTCACTTTCTAACAAAGACTTCTGTCACTTTCTAACAAAGACTTCTGTCACTTTCTAACAAAGACTTCTGTCACTTTCTAACAAAGACTTCTGTCACTTTCTAACAAAGCCTTCTGTCACTTTCTAACAAAAACTTATGTCACTTTCTAACAAAAACTTATGTCACTTTCTAACAAAGACTTCTGTCACTTTCTAACAAAGACTTCTGTCACTTTCTAACAAAGCCTTCTGTCACTTTCTAACAAAAACTTATGTCACTTTCTAACAAAAACTTATGTCACTTTCTAACAAAGACTTCTGTCACTTTCTAACAAAGACTTCTGTCACTTCCTGTCAAAGAGTTGTGTCAAATTCTAGCAAAGTCTTCTGTCACATTCTAACAAAAACGTTTATCACTTTCTAACATAGACTTTTGTCTATTCCAAACTGATACTTCTGTCACATCCATACGTGAACTTGCATACATAAACGTGAGCTATGCCAATGATGTTTAAACTGCCGTGAGAACACTGCCTGTTGCTGTACCAGGTTTTAGGAAGGAACAGTAGCAATGTGTCACAATCATGGGTAGCAATGTATCACATTCATGAGTAGCAATGTGTCACATTCAAGGGTAGCAATGTGTCACATTCATGGGTAGCAATGTGTCACAATCATGGGTAGCAATGTGTCACATTCATGGGTAGCCATGTGTCACAATCATGGGTAGCAATGTGCTTCACTCATCGGTAGCAATGTGTCACATTCATGGGTAGCAATGTGTTACATTCATGGGTAGCAATGTCTGACAATCATGGGTAGCAATGTATTACAATCATGGGTCGCAATGTGTCACAATAATGGGTAGGAATGTGAAATTATGAGAAGTAACGGAACAACATAATAGGCATAAAAAAAAATTCATTCCTAAACAATATTTAATGTCCTTAAAGAAGTAACTGTTAAACAGATCAGTTAGAACAGAGGAATAAGAGGAATTTAAAAAAAACACTTTCAGACCCCATGACGTCACAGTGGAGTCATTAATGAAGACTCAGGAGCTGATCTCATTCCCTAATGCAGCTAAAATCTCTGACAGCCGTGAGTTCTATCTCTTATTTCAAGAGAGCAACAAGCTCAGGTCTTTGAGCTCAACATATCACAGCCATGATGATCTTATGTTGGCTTCAGAACATAAAACAATCTTTTGAACACGCAAACAGAATCAGTCCTTTGTCATTTTGTAACAAGAAAAATCAAAGTCATTTATATACTTCATTCAACTGTCTCAGCCAGTTCAAAACATAATAATTGTTGAAACACTGTTAAAGTATAATTTTAGTGGATAGTTTCCACACTCGCAAATTGTTACCCTAATATGAGCATCGATACTTAAAGTGTCAAACAATTGACCTGTAATTAGCAGAGAGATAAAGATATTTGCTTTCAACAACCATGATGGTGTCGGTTCAAACCAAGTTGGTTGTGCGGGGGTGGAGGGTTGGGTGTTTTAAACGGTTCTGGTTTTAGGGAAGGGGAGCTTTAGAAATGAGTTGCCCAGGAGACCACTAATGATCTGAAGGTTTTACTAAAACTAGAGGTAATTGTTACTGGCCTTAAACATCATTCAAGATGTCTTTGATCTGCTCGCATTGTTATGCATGTTTTCAGCATCAATTTCGAAGCACTTCTTGACACTGCTGTTTACTTATCCACGTGTTTACACTGACAGTTTAGAGAACAGCTTGTTTCTTGTTATCAGCGAGATACCCCCAGGTCAAGGTCATATTCGCAAGGTCTTCAATTTAATTGGATAAATAGTGAGGTGAAAATTACATTTAGCCACAGGTGCGGTTTGAAGGGAGCAACAGTTGGATAAGCCTTCAAATAAATCACTATATGCTCTTAGCCGTTAACAAGAAAAACAAAGACATGTGTCATCCACTCAAGCCTGGCCAAACTGTGACTTTGAGCTACAGTAATGCCAAGGTGTCAACACATATCGGGGCGCTGGCAGGGTAGGTCATTGCCCGTTGACTGTCATTCTCAGATGCACACAGTTTCCAGAGCGTTACCAGGTACTGGTCAGTTTTTGTGTCCGTCTCGTTCAGCCTTGACCTCGCCCCGAAGGTTCTCTCCGTGGAGCAACACAGTTACATCCGGTGGTGATGAGTCTGTGCTGCTGTTCCCAGCGCTCCTCGAAGATCGTTTGATTGCCAATTATGGGCAGGGGATTACAGTGAATGGGGTTTAATTTTAGAACTGGTACACTGTATTTGATGGCCTCGCAGCTGAACAGTTTATAAAAACATTTCCCTTGCAGGCATTGGCCTGTCTGTAGAGTCCTGGGATAGATATTGTCTTCCATTACTATTACATCCTTCCTCATTTTGCACTCCCACGGCACGGGTTTTTTGCTATTTTTAGTTGTCCCTCTAATTTGTTTTTTTAAATACTTTTTTTTATCTCTATCATTCCCGGCTTCAAACAATTGCAGCCACAAACTGTCGTTTTCCTCGGATTTATTCGCGAATTTATTCCCTCTCATCTCCCTGTCTTCTTGCCTCGAGTTCCGCGCAAGTTTCGTATCTTTGACAGCTGATTTAAGCTTAGCATCATGCAATGAGCTCCTTCGCCGCCGCCGCCGCATGTAAGAAAAGGTTTGTAAAGACTCCATCCCTGCCAAGCTGTCATCGCCCTGTCGAATTACGTCATAACCCGTGTCTCTGTAATCTCGATCCGTCACGGCCTGGGAAAAGCCTCTGTTCAATACTTTTCGCCGTGGCATCCTTGCCATGCTATCCTCCTCTGCAACTTTCTCATTTCTGTCCATCAACTCCCTATCCAACGTCTTTCTGTCCATCCCGCCTCTGTTCATCAACTCCTCCCCCTCCACCAGGTCGAAGGGAGCTAACCCGTCCATGTCCCCTGTATCTTGCATATTCCCCTTGTCGCCATAAACTGAAGACACCTGAGGGTCGTCTCCTTGATACCCAGAAGAACTGGGGTCGAAACTAAACGTCCTTTTATCGATAGCCTCGTCGGCTGCCATTTTGTTCTCGGCGTAGGAAGCCGATCCCAGAAGTCTTTGCAGATCTGCCTCAGAGAGAGGATGGCAGAGTTGAGATCTAAAGGTCACCTTGTTGAGGTTGACATGAACGCTTGGCCTGGCTCCCACTGGGTCAAAGGTGAGCAGAAACGTCACTAGCAGAAAGATCCAGCTAAACCGGGGGACTTTCCTCACCTAGGAGAGAGAGAGAGAGAAAAAGGTAAGATATACAATCATTCAGCTGTCAAAAGGAAACAGTTGACAACCATTTCATTGCTATGAAAAAATAAGTAATTAAGCCCACAAATATGAAAAATATAATGTAAATTAATTTTTTAAATAAAAAAAACCCCGTAAAAACCAAGTTTTTTTTACAATAAATCCTTTATGTACGAAACGTAACCAAAAGAATGTTCATTATAATACGCAGCGCAAGACCATCCAAAAATACAAAATTGTAGTTATGTCTCGTAAAACGTGTTTAATATAATGCGCACCGATCTGGAATATGTTTTTAAAAAGGGTTGTCAATAAAATACGCACCTTATTGCGCGACAGAAAGGTTGTTCAATAAAATACGCAGAGCGACACTCTATCTAAATAATTTACCATGATACATAGAGATGAATAAAATAATATAAAAATTCAATAATTTAATGACAGTACATGCGATCGATTTGAAATTTTGATACATCGTTTTTATCATCGGCACAAAACTGCCTGCAAAATTTCAGCTCGCTAGTTTACAAGGAAGTGGGTTAAAAATCGATCCAAAGTTTTGGCGACAAACAAGCAAGCAAACAAGGGCTCAAACAGACACCAAAAGTTAATATAAAGGATTTAATAAAAAAGATCCCTTGTGAAAATGGTCTAAAACCTAAAATAATGTTTAGGCTACCAGTGTGAGACTTTGTGAATTGTTTTTGCTACCAGTGTGAGACTTTGTGAATTGTTTAGGCTACCAGTGTGAGACTTTGTGAATTACTTAGGCTACCAGTGTGAGACTTTGTGAATTATTTAGGCTACCAGTGTGACAGTTTGTAAATTATTTAGGCTACCAGTGTGAGACTTTGTGAATTGTTTTGGCTACCAATGTGAGACTTTGTGAATTATTTAGGCTACCAGTGTGAGATATTGTGCTTTTGTAGGCTACCAGTGTGACAGTTTGAGAATATCAATTCCTGATGGTTATCAACAAACCAACGCCTGTAGCTAGACATGCTACAACATTAGACCAACCAACAATTCAAGTTGTATTTATTTCCTGATTATTTTATTTATGTCTCTCGCTAACCTAACTTTTTATTGGTTGATACGTCCCGAAAAGGGGTGGCTCGGAACACGAGTAGGGTAGCGGAACTGGCCACACCCCGAAACCGACAACTCCTGACAGGCAATGTCGAAGTCCGTTTTTGTTAGGTGTTAGGTGCAAGTCACATATGATTACAGTCGCTGTACGGGTGTTAGGCAGAGCATCAGATGCAATGCCGATGATGAAAACCGAAGTACCGGTTGAGGGTCGGGTAAATCCGAAGCACCCGTTTCGTGTTCCACACTAACAACGTCAGTGAGCGGTGTTACGAAATAAAGTCTCCCCGAAAATAAAGTCTCCCCAGGAGAGTTTATTTTAAAACAAAGTCGCCCCCGGGGACTTTGTTTTAAAATAAAGACTCCGCGGTTAAAAAAAATCCTCCCCTTAATTATTGGAAATTATAAATCATTGTTTGATTAAACTTCATGGCTTACAACATAATTTGTATTTGCTATACATGCATTTGTGTATGATTATTGGACATTCAACAATCATAAGCGGAGTCAGGGGCGTAACAATTTTCGAGCTGAATGGGTGTATTCCCAGGTAGACACATTTTTAGAGTTGGCTAATTGCACGTAGTTATTTTAAGGAATTACAGAAAAATGAACTGAAAAAAAGATGATCAAGTAATACGAGAACATGACACCGATGTCTTGGGACAAGAATTCTTTCTTTACGTTTGTGAGTAGCACCTGTGGTTAGGACTTAACGAAATTAGCGATTTCTATGTGTGCATTATAATAATTCAAAAATAGTATTACCGTCTTTTACCGGTAGCGTTTACTAAATTTACAGCAGAAAGTTAAGCAAATCCAAGTAGTCAAGGTTTGTAAATTTATAAAATTTTAAGTTTACTTGTAAAATATAGTAATAAAATATTTTAAATGGGATTACTTTTTATGTAGCAGTTTCAAGAAACACAGCACATGCCAAAACTTAGACACACAAAAATTAGGTCACACGTTTAAACAATGAGTGTCGTAGCTAGGGTTGGAGTCACCCGATATGTTAATTTATTGTGTGGCCCAGGTCAGTGGTGGATTAAGACTATAAGGGGCCCTGGCTGCAATTCAAACTGGGGCCCTATCCAGCAAGCGTCCTTTTAAAAAAAATAATAGTTAGCAGCTAATATAAGACTGTAACTGTAACTAAATAGTCCATTGGTTCCTTGCTCATGCTTTGTCTGTAATACGGGATCGGCCTTGCCAGCCAAAAAGATTATGCATGAAAAAAAAACACGAAGAAATAACTGTTTGCCGGTATCCTAAAATTGAGTGTAAAAAGACAGTTGAAAAAAAATATTCCTCCTCTGGGAATAGATCCCTATATCATTTGCACCACAAGCCTACACACTTCCATACGACCAGGAAAGCATAATAAAAAAAATTAATGTAAAGAACATAAACAATATACTTTACAATCCTTTATTAAGCCTATCAAATCAGGTTTTTCGATTACTAAGACTATCGGGTCCGAATAGCAATCAGATTAATAGATGAGATTTTATTAATTTATTTATGATATTTTCAGGGATTCATGTAAACATTTGTCCACCTTTATTATAACACTAGGTGCAAGTACCCGGTTTTCCCGGGTTTAAAATAAGGTTTTCTGTAGAAGCGTACAGAACTGTTTATTTGCATGCAATAAAAGGGTACATATATCTTAAAGCAATGTGATAGACAATATTTTTGGCAGTTCCATATAGAGTGTGTACAAATTTTTTTTCCTCTTTGCCCACTCTGGAGCAGGCCACATACAACTGCCCATGAGAAAAGCATGGTGTCTGCAAGTCTATACCAGCAATCCCAAGAGACTTGTTGATTGTAATGCATGGCAAAGCACAGTTTCAGTTATAAGGGAACGAATGCCTTCTGAGCTTGCTAAACATTTTTTTTAGCAAACGTTTCACCAAAATGCCTCCAAGTGGATGCAGAGGGACACCTTGGACCCCATGCTAGCGGAGGCCAAGGGGGCGTCGGAGCACCTTGGAACCTTGATCCGGTACTCCATTTTTGGGGGCACTGAACAACTTTTGTTTAGTAAAGTTTTCTCTAAAATGTACCCACGGCTCAGAACTGGCACATGGAGCACTACTTTTGGCTGGAGGAGACCAGAGTGAGGTTGGGATGGAACGGAACCTGTTTAAGAACCATCCCCGTGTAATTTTGTGTACGTGTACCAAAGAAGTTAAATATTTAATGATGAGTGTGTTTTATATAGCTCAAATAAGGAACATCGCGCGAGGGTACTCACAAACTTCCAAAAGTTTCATGCTTCTACTTACACGGTAAGCTGGAGAATTAGTGAAAAGTCAGTTACATTTAAGAAAAAAAACACACACTACATTCAGGCCCCCGGCCCCCTAGAGAGTGATAATTTAATTTTTTTTCCGCTAGTTACCAGTTTGGGAGGGTACTCAACAACTTCCCAAAGTTTCATGCTCCTACCGACACGGAAATATGAGATTTAGTGATGAGCATGTTTTAAATAGCTCATTTAAGAAAAACTATATTTGGGCCCCCGGCCCCCCTGTTTAGGATAATTATATATTTTGTTCGAATGCTACCATCGCTGAAGGGTACTCAACAACTTTTCAAAGTTCATGCTTCTACCTACAAAGAAAGATGAGGAATTAGTGTTGATTCAGTTTTACATAGCCCATAAAATAAAAAAAACGGTTTTGGGCCCCCGGCAACCCATGAGTGGAAATTTTAAAATTCTTTTTCTCCAATTATCGTCATAAGAGTGTATTCAGCAAGTTCCCAAAGTTACATGAGGATTTTTTAAATTCTAAACTGAGTCTACTGAACCTATACTCTAGACTCTAGACTCTATACTCTAGACTCTATACTCTAGAATCTATACTCTAGACTCTAGATAGTAAGAAAATGTCTCACCGTGTGAACACCCGACGTTTGTGCAACTTTACCGTTTATAGAAACAACACAAACCCATGCCTTCAAAGGCGTAATCTTTGCTTTATGAAACACAAGTCCCTATAAAAAACCCCAAAACTGCCTGTTGGTCAATTTATACAAAAGGAAAAACATCAAGCAATTTAGCAATTTTTCAAATTATGTCACACCCCTGAGAGGTGTCAAGCCGCATGGTCCTCACTCCCTCATATCCATTTATATCTACGATTACAGTAAACATGTGTGAATATTACAGCAATACAAAAATAAGTATTTTTTATTTTTTTGTTTTTGAATGATCTCTTTGTTTTATATCGAACGTGTGATGGGGGCGGATTTCTTTTGGGGAGATATTATTTTACAGGGTAGGGGCGAACTTATTTTAATCGGGAGGAAAATATTTTCTCCCCAGGAGGGTTTGTTTTAAAATAGATCCTCCGGGGATGGGGGTGGAGACTCTGTATGGGGGATAATTTATTTTGCAACACTGGCTTACGGCCAGGAGCGCCCGTAAGAATTAGCAAAAAGTACCGCGAAGAACTTAGCGAACGCCATCGCTGAGGAAAAGTTCCGGTGGAGGTAACACCCTTAGGTCGTTCACATTGATGATTCCCCGCCCAGCGGCAGTCCTTAAAAATAGAGACTCGTATGTTTTGCCGGGGTGGCGCCGAAGTTGAAGTAAGTCGAAGTAGTGAAATTCCACCCCTCCCTGTGAGGTCACTTTTAATGGGATAGGCATTTTCGTCCATGTCCTGGATGCCCAGGCGGCCTCTTCAGAAGCGACCGTTAGGAGGGTCTCTCACCTGTCCATTCCGGGGAGGGGGCTGGGTGGCTGACAGGGGTTTTCCGTGGAGACCCATGAAGAGCAATAGGCTCGGGGCTATTTACTTTCTTTAAAATGTATGTTCATTTGTCCTTACGTAACGATTGCTGGAGATTTGAATGGAAAATTTATGATTCTAAGTAGAGTTCAGTTACTTCGTCTCATATTCT
The DNA here is from genome assembly GCA_944989445.1 of Ampullaceana balthica. Taxonomy (NCBI): domain Eukaryota; kingdom Metazoa; phylum Mollusca; class Gastropoda; family Lymnaeidae; genus Ampullaceana; species Ampullaceana balthica. Next base: position 295,099 of record CALYLW010000607.1, on the reverse strand, counting down.
GGACTTCCAGTTCTGTAGCCATCTATACTCCCCAAACTACGGGTGTGGGAGGAGATATCAACTGTCATCTATACTCCCCAAACTACGAGTGTGGGAGGAGATATCAACCGTAATCTATACTCCCCAAACAACGAGTGTGGGAGGAGATATCAACCGTCATCTATACTCCACAAACTACGAGTGTGGGAGGAGATATCAACTGTCATCTATACTCCCCAAACTACGAGTGTGGGAGGAGATATCAACGCCAGGGAAAATAAAAAAAATACAGGGAATAATGAAGTAACTCGATGATAAAAACAGCGGATGATGAAGAAAGTGAATAAAAAAGAGACAGTTGATAATAAAGAAATAAAAAAAAACAATATGGAAAAAGTAGAACACGGCGATGGAGGGTAATGCGTGTAATTGAGACTTGCCTGTGTTCTTACACGGACATTAGTCTGTGTAGTTGCACATTTACACACATCCACTGGCGCTGCTGACGAACGGGGCGATAGTCCACTCCTGAACGAGAAGTTGCCTGTCTTTGGCCGGCGAGCGGGCAACGACGAGATGGTCAGCCTAGGTGGCGCTTGAGTCAGATCTCCACTGCGTTTTGCCCCGTCACCCCAGCACTGTGTCATGACAGAGAAGTAAAGGGGCGCACGGGGCGACACAACGGACATTCGACCAGTCCAGCATAGATCATCTTCAGGACTGTCGGCTCCCAGCGATGGCGCGTGACCCGTGCTTGCTTTGGTCCTCACTCGAGAGACTGCGGTCTGGCCCTTAGGACAGACATAAGGTCCTTATATCAGATATATTTTGTAAAGTAAACGGTCATTTGGGGGTTAACTTAACTCCTCATGAAAATTGATCCACTTTACATTTCATGTAGCGCAGGTGGCGATCTCAACGAAGATGTTTCTTATTTCAGTTAATGTCCTCCAGTCCATAGAGAACTAATCAGTGTATTAATCCTCGAAGTCACAGCTTGACCACGTCATGCCATGTCTGGCTAGCGGGATATTAGATCCGTCTCTTGCGAGTCGTTTAGAAGTCATGTACTGCAACTGATGTTAGGGGTCATCAAGAGTGCGACACACGTCAGATCCTACAAGGGAAATGTGTCCTCCTTCAAATTCAGGAATGTGTCCCAGAATGTTTCAAACTGTAAAGAAAATGATAATCCATTAGTTTTATAACAAACATAAGGGGACATTACTGGGGTATATCCTTCAGACCTAAACTAACATAAGGGGACATTACCGGGGTACATCTTTAACAATCCATTCTCTAACAAACATAAACTGCCACCCGTGGTAATTGTTCACGCCAACAATTTTGATATTATGTCTAACAGAACAGTTGACATTATGTCTAACAGAACAGTTGATATTATGTCAAACAGAACAGTTGATACTATGTCTAACAGAACAATTGATATTATGTCTAAAAGAACAGTTGATATTATGTCTAACAGAACAGTTGATATTATGTCTAAAAGAACAGTTGATATTATGTTTAACACAACAGTTGATATTATGTCTAACAGAACAGTTGATATTATGTGAAACAGAACAGTTGATATTATGTCAAACAGAACAGTTGATATTATGTCTAACAGAACAGTTGATATTATGTCTAACAGAACAGTTGATACTATGTCTAACAGAACAGTTGATATTATGTCAAACAGAACAGTTGATATTATGTCTAACAGAACAGTTGATATTATGTATAACAGAACAGTTGATACTATGTCTAACAGAACAGTTGATATTATGTCTAACAGAACAGTTGATATTATGTATAACAGAACAGTTGATTCTATGTCTAACAGAACAGTTGATATTATGTATAACAGAACAGTTGATATTATGTATAACAGAACAGTTGATATTATGTATAACAGAACAGTTGATATTATGTATAACAGAACAGTTGATATTATGTATAACAGAACAGTTGATACTATGTCTAACAGAACAGTTGATACTATGTCTAACAGAACAGTTGATATTATGTCTAACAGAACAGTTGATATTATGTATAACAGAACAGTTGATACTATGTCTAACAGAACAGTTGATATTATGTATAACAGAACAGTTGATATTATGTATAACAGAACAGTTGATATTATGTATAACAGAACAGTTGATATTATGTATAACAGAACAGTTGATATTATGTATAACAGAACAGTTGATAATACCAACAACCGTACACTACTTTCGAACTCTAACAACTACACTACTTTCGAATTCTAACAACTACACTACTTTCGAATTCTAACAACTACACTACTTTCGAATTCTAACAACTACACTACTTTCGAATTCTAACAACTACACTACTTTCGAATTCTAACAACTACACTACTTTCGAATTCTAACAACTACACTACTTTCGAATTCTAACTGCATTAAAAAATTTATAGCACCTACATTAACAATTTTATAGCACCTACAATATCAATTTTATAGCACCTACATTAACAATTTTATAGCACCCACATTACAATTTTTATAGCACATAAAAGAACAATTTTATAGCACCTACATTAACAATTTTATAGCACCCACATTACAATTTTATAGCACCCACATTACAATTTTTATAGCACCTACATTAACAATTTTATAGCACCTACATTACAATTTTTATAGCACCTAAAAGAACAATTTTATAGCACCCACATTACAATTTTATAGCACCTACATTAACAATTTTATAGCACCTACATTACAAATTTTATAGCACCCACATTACAATTTTTATAGCACCTACATTAACAATTTTATAGCACCCAAATTACAATTTTTATAGCACCTACATTAACAATTTTATAGCACCTACATTACAATTTTTATAGCACCTAAAAGAACAATTTTATAGCACCCACATTACAATTTTATAGCACCTACATTAACAATTTTATAGCACCTACATTACAAATTTTATAGCACCCACATTACAATTTTTATAGCACCTACATTAACAATTTTATAGCACCTACATTACAAATTTTATAGCACCTACATTAACAATTTTATAGCACCTACATTACAAATTTTATAGCACCCACATTACAATTTTTATAGCACCTACATTAACAATTTTATAGCACCTACATTACAAATTTTATAGCACCTACATTAACAATTTTATAGCACCTACATTACAAATTTTATAGCACCTAAAAGAACAATTTTATAGCACCTACATTAACAATTTTATAGCACCTACATTACAAATTTTATAGCACCTAAAAGAACAATTTTATAGCACCTACATAAACGATTTTTAATAATGTGACAGCAAAGATCGTTTATGTACAGCTAGAAAGCAATATCTTTTGTTGTATTTATAAATTGGAAAGGTCGAAGATGGGAAATAATTCCTACTTATTCACAGTCCCCCCTGTGTGACTACTTAGTTTGTGACTAAAAAATTATTTTCTGCTTTTTCATGCGAGATTCTACATTCCTCACTGCAGCTGGGACCTCATCTTTTAAAAAAAGTTTTTGTGTTCATTTTATCTTTGTTTATACCTAAGGAAACAGACAAGACCAGTGAATTTATTGTGTTATACCTAAGGAAGCAGACAAGACAAGTGAATTTATTGTGTTATACCTAAGGAAGCAGACAAGACAAGTGAATTTATTGTGTTATACCTAAGGAAGCAGACAAGACCAGTGAATTTATTGCATTATACCTAAGGAAGCAGACAAGACCATTGAATTTATTGTGTTCCGCCTCTGGTCAATGTTCCGACTCTGGTCAATGTTCCCCGAAGAGAGAAAGCTGCTCTCGCGTTTGTGCGCGGTCAAATAAATGAGACGAGATACCGAGACAGTCAGCGAGTGTCATGGCGTCTATCTTCTTATCTTATCTATACAGACGCTCCTTCTATGCAGAAGATAGTTGCGTCCACAGACCATGACAGATGATCTGTTGGCAAGTGATGCAGCATTCACAGGCCACGGCTTTGTGGGTTCCACGCATTACCCAGCCGTCTAACTACTGTAGTAGTACCCATTCGGAGCGGGTTGACTCAGGGACGCCCTGGGCCCCGGGAACAAGCCCTTCCTTGCCTTCACACGGATTCGAACCCGTGACCATCGGCACGACAGTCTAGTGCCACTCGACCACCGTGTCCCCTCTAACTTTACGAGTTCTGACTAATCACTAACACGAAGTTATTATCAGTGGCGTTGACTCCCAGGAACGTCAGGAAGCTGTCGACTTTGAGAACGATTTAGTGTGATTTCTTTTAACTACAAAAAGTTGGACATGTTTGACTGTTAAAAAAATATGATCCCAAGATAAGGGCGTTGATTAGGCTGTAAATCCTGCACCAATGCCCCGCTTGAAAAATATGAGGAATTTGTCATGTGAAAAAATGACAAACGAAGTGAGGACAGACGAGACGAAAGAAATTAGCATACGAGTCAAAATCAATTCTTTTATAATAAACTCTGCTCTAATACTTAACAATCACTTGCTTGAAATAACTGATTTCAGAAATATTTAACACAATATTATTGACGTCATTGTACGCACACACACTCGCAGGCATGCACGCATTGACACACACATACGCACAAACACACGCACACACACGCACACAAAAGATATGTTGTTGTGTTTGAATTTTGGATATAGAAGTTTAAAACAATTCTTTAAATTTATTAACATTTTGTTACTTTCCAAATGTGTGGCTGTCATAGATGAGCCCGATGCTGGACACGGATTGTGTGGTCTCATTGAAAGCTTACCTTGAGTTAGGGCTGGCCACGGATTGTGTGGTCTCATTGAAAGCTTACCTTGAGTTAGGGCTGGCCACGGATTGTGTGGTCTCATTGAAAGCTTACCTTGAGTTAGGGCTGGCCACGGATTGTGTGGTCTCATTGAAAGCTTACCTTGAGTTAGGGCTGGCCACGGATTGTGTGGTCTCATTGGAAGCTTACCTTGAGTTAGGGCTGGCCACGGATTGTGTGGTCTCATTGGAAGCTTACCTTGAGTTAGGGCTGGTCACGGATTGTGTGGTCTCATTGAAAGCTTACCTTGAGTTAGGGCTGGTCACGGATTGTGTGGTCTCTTTGGAAGCTTACCTTGAGTTAGGGCTGGCCACGGATTGTGTGGTCTCATTGGAAGCTTACCTTGAGTTAGGGCTGGCCACGGATTGTGTGGTCTCATTGGAAGCTTACCTTGAGTTAGGGCTGGCCACGGATTGTGTGGTCTCATTGGAAGCTTACCTTGAGTTAGGGCTGGTCACGGATTGTGTGGTCTCATTGGAAGCTTACCTTGAGTTAGGGCTGGTCACGGATTGTGTGGTCTCATTGGAAGCTTACCTTGAGTTAGGGGAAACGAATCTATGTGTAACCGCCAAATATGCCCTAACCTGCAACTTTTCGGTGGTCACATCAAAGAATGTCGGACCGTGACGTCACCGGCCTGCACCAATCAGGACGTTGACTCCAGACGTCACGCGCCAATAACTTTAACTCTTCGCACCCAAACAATCCTCACGGGAGAGATGTCGAAATAGCGAGACAACATCCTCACATGCGCAGACGTTCTGTTGACAATTCCCCCCTAGTGACGTAACGTACACATTGTTGTGATGGCGACACCATTTATACTGTTACCCTCAACCCAAAATAAGACATCATGACTCTGTTTATGTCTTCGATTATTTGAGAAAAACATCTGATATAGCCGCGGTTTCTACTCGTGTGTCTGCCCTTTACCTACTGTCAAAATTTGCAATAAATCTACAATTTCAAGCTCCAATTATCGTATTTCGTCATTTGAACGGCACACACGTTTATCTCCCTTAGAAGCAAAATGTTCTGCCAATTATCGCTATTATATTTGACCTCGGTGGCAGGCACTGACTATAGAAATCGAAAGGCAACAAGCGACTGTTTCTCTCTTCTCATCTTTCACATAATATACTCTCTCAAGTGACAGCAACAAGCGACTGTTTCTTTCTTCTCATATTTCCAATAATATACTCTCTCAAGTGACAGCAATAAGCGACTGTTTCTCTCTTCTCATCTTTCACATAATATACTCTCTCAAGTGACAGCAACAAGCGACTGTATCTTTCTTCTCATCTTTCCAATAATATACTCTCTCAAGTGACATCAACAAGCGACTGTTTCTTTCTTCTCATCTTTCCAATAACATACTCTCTCAAGTGACATCAACAAGCGACTGTTTCTTTCTTCTCATCTTTCCAATAATATACTCTCTCAAGTCACACCAACAAGCGATATTAGCCCCCATCAAATATGGCCCGAGATAATAGTCCACATCAAATATTGCCCGAGATATTAGTCCCCATCAAATATGGTCCAATATATTAGTCCCCATAAAATATGGTCCGAGATATAAGTCCCCATGAAATATGGCCCGAGATGTTAGTCACCATCAAATATGGCCATAGATATTAGTCCCCATCAAATATGGCCCGAGATATTAGTCCCCATCAAATATGGCCATAGATATTAGTCCCCATCAAAAATGGCCCGAGATGTTAGTCCCCATCAAATATGGCCCGAGATATTAGTCCCCATCAAATATGGCCCGAGATATTAGTCCCCATCAAATATAGCCCGAGATATTAGTCCCCATCAAATATAGCCCGAGATATTAACCCCAATCGAATATGGCACGAGATATTAGTCACCATCAAATATGGCACAAGATATTAGTCACCATTAAATATGGCTCAAGATATTAGTCACCATAAAATACTGCTCAAGATATTAGTCACCATCAAATATTACTCAAGATATTAGTCACCATTAAATATGGCACAAGATATTAGTCACCATTAAATATGGCTCAAGATATTAGTCACCATTAAATATGGCTCAAGATATTAGTCACCATTAAATATGGCACAAGATATTAGTCACCATTAAATATGGCTCAAGATATTAGTCACCATTAAATATGGCTCAAGATATTAGTCACCATTAAATATGGCTCAAGATATTAGTCACCATTAAATATGGCACAAGATATTAGTCACCATTAAATATGGCTCAAGATATTAGTCACCATTAAATATAGCTCAAGATATTAGTCACCATTAAATATGGCTAAAGATATTAGTCACCATTAAATATGGCTCAAGATATTAGTTACCATTAAATATGGCACAAGATATTAGTCACCATTAAATATGGCTAGAATATGGTGGAGAATATACGGTGCAAAATGTTTTACGTCATAATAAAAAGATGCACAAAGCAGGAACAACGATGATATTAATAAGATGTTGCCGGATTGAATTCAGGAGTTTAAAGATGAAATGTAACACGATCTTTCCGCCTGTGAGCCTATTTGTTTTGACCACGAATTGACCGAGTGACCTCGACATCGCCAATGAACAACGCACCAGTCCACGCAACAAGAATAAATTGTACATCTCTGTTTACCAACAATGGCGATACTATTGTAAATCTCTATTTACCAACAATGGCGATACTATTGTAAATCTTTATTTACCAACAATGGTGATACTATTGTAAATCTCTGTTTACCAACAATGGCGATACTATTTCGCAGACACGTCTAGAGAGACCAACAGGGCTGCACAAAGAAATTGAAGTTAAAACAAGACATTAGCTGGCGGGGCCGAGGCCATATCGAGGGCCTTCAATGGGCTGGGGGTGTCTCTCGGGCTACGGGTGCAGTAACCAGGTCAAACCCTAACAACAGGGTAGTTGGATGGGGGGGGGGAGACAAGGTAGTCTGCTACCTGACAATGAGGACTCTCTCCGGTGAATGGCCCCCCACGACGTCAATGAAGAGAGAAAAACACTGGTTGTTTAGCCCTATCTGGGACAATTTAGCTCCCCTTATCAACGTTAAGTACCGGGTATTGAACTGAGCATTGCATTCGATTAATCTGTCAACGATCAAACGTATTCCAGACTTGAACATTGATTGACACCAAGAACTGGCACACAAGAAGCACACCTTGAATCTTGTACGATTCTCTGTGCTCAACTCTTTAACAATTATTGTTACACGATGTGTTCAACTCTTTAACAATTATTGTTACACGATGTGTTCAACTCTTTAACAATTATTGTTACACGATGTGTTCAACTCTTTAACAATTATTGTTACACGATGTGTTCAACTCTTTAACAATTATTGTTACACGATGTGTTCAACTCTTTAACAATTATTGTTACACGATGTGTTCAACTCTTTAACAATTATTGTTACACGATGTGTTCAACTCTTTAACAATTATTGTTACACGATGTGTTCAACTCTTTAACAATTATTGTTACACGATGTGTTCAACTCTTTAACAATTATTGTTACACGATGTGTTCAACTCTTTAACAATTATTGTTACACGATGTGTTCAACTCTTTAACAATTATTGTTACACGATGTGTTCAACTCTTTAACAATTATTGTTACACGATGTGTTCAACTCTTTAACAATTATTGTTACACGATGTGTTCAACTCTTTAACAATTATTGTTACACGATGTGTTCAACTCTTTAACAATTATTGTTACACGATGTGTTCAACTCTTTAACAATTATTGTTACACGATGTGTTCAACTCTTTAACAATTATTGTTACACGATGTGTTCAACTCTTTAACAATTATTGTTACACGATGTGTTCAACTCTTTAACAATTATTGTTACACGATGTGTTCAACTCTTTAACAATTATTGTTACACGATGTGTTCAACTCTTTAACAATTATTGTTACACGATGTGTTCAACTCTTTAACAATTATTGTTACACGATGTGTTCAACTCTTTAACAATTATTGTTACACGATGTGTTCAACTCTTTAACAATTATTGTTACACGATGTGTTCAACTCTTTAACAATTATTGTTACACGATGTGTTCAACTCTTTAACAATTATTGTTACACGATGTGTTCAACTCTTTAACAATTATTGTTACACGATGTGTTCAACTCTTTAACAATTATTGTTACACGATGTGTTCAACTCTTTAACAATTATTGTTACACGATGTGTTCAACTCTTTAACAATTATTGTTACACGATGTGTTCAACTCTTTAACAATTATTGTTACACGATGTGTTCAACTCTTTAACAATTATTGTTACACGATGTGTTCAACTCTTTAACAATTATTGTTACACGATGTGTTCAACTCTTTAACAATTATTGTTACACGATGTGTTCAACTCTTTAACAATTATTGTTACACGATGTGTTCAACTCTTTAACAATTATTGTTACACGATGTGTTCAACTCTTTAACAATTATTGTTACACGATGTGTTCAACTCTTTAACAATTATTGTTACACGATGTGTTCAACTCTTTAACAATTATTGTTACACGATGTGTTCAACTCTTTAACAATTATTGTTACACGATGTGTTCAACTCTTTAACAATTATTGTTACACGATGTGTTCAACTCTTTAACAATTATTGTTACACGATGTGTTCAACTCTTTAACAATTATTGTTACACGATGTGTTCAACTCTTTAACAATTATTGTTACACGATGTGTTCAACTCTTTAACAATTATTGTTACACGATGTGTTCAACTCTTTAACAATTATTGTTACACGATGTGTTCAACTCTTTAACAATTATTGTTACACGATGTGTTCAACTCTTTAACAATTATTGTTACACGATGTGTTCAACTCTTTAACAATTATTGTTACACGATGTGTTCAACTCTTTAACAATTATTGTTACACGATGTGTTCAAGTCTTTAACAATTATTGTTACACGATGTGTTCAAGTCTTTAACAATTATTGTTACACGATGTGTTCAACTCTTTAACAATTATTGTTACACGATGTGTTCAACTCTTTAACAATTATTGTTACACGATGTGTTCAACTCTTTAACAATTATTGTTACACGATGTGTTCAACTCTTTAACAATTATTGTTACACGATGTGTTCAACTCTTTAACAATTATTGTTACACGATGTGTTCAACTCTTTAACAATTATTGTTACACGATGTGTTCAACTCTTTAACAATTATTGTTACACGATGTGTTCAAGTCTTTAACAATTATTGTTACACGATGTGTTCAACTCTTTAACAATTATTGTTACACGATGTGTTCAAGTCTTTAACAATTATTGTTACACGATGTGTTCAACTCTTTAACAATTATTGTTACACGATGTGTTCAACTCTTTAACAATTATTGTTACACGATGTGTTCAAGTCTTTAACAATTATTGTTACACGATGTGTTCAAGTCTTTAACAATTATTGTTACACGATGTGTTCAACTCTTTAACAATTATTGTTACACGATGTGTTCAAGTCTTTAACAATTATTGTTACACGATGTGTTCAACTCTTTAACAATTATTGTTACACGATGTGTTCAAGTCTTTAACAATTATTGTTACACGATGTGTTCAAGTCTTTAACAATTATTGTTACACGATGTGTTCAAGTCTTTAACAATTATTGTTACACGATGTGTTCAACTCTTTAACAATTATTGTTACACGATGTGTTCAAGTCTTTAACAATTATTGTTACACGATGTGTTCAAGTCTTTAACAATTATTGTTACACGATGTGTTCAAGTCTTTAACAATTATTGTTACACGATGTGTTCAACTCTTTAACAATTATTGTTACACGATGTGTTCAACTCTTTAACAATTATTGTTACACGATGTGTTCAAGTCTTTAACAATTATTGTTACACGATGTGTTCAAGTCTTTAACAATTATTGTTACACGATGTGTTCAAGTCTTTAACAATTATTGTTACACGATGTGTTCAAGTCTTTAACAATTATTGTTACACGATGTGTTCAAGTCTTTAACAATTATTGTTACACGATGTGTTCAAGTCTTTAACAATTATTGTTACACGATGTGTTCAAGTCTTTAACAATTATTGTTACACGATGTGTTCAAGTCTATTGGTGAAGACGACAATGAATCAACTCTCTAGACGTTGACATAGAAAGGAATGCCTTACAAACAAGGTCAAGGACTCACTCACTAGTCACTGGATCTTGACGTAACAATCACTCACTCACTAGTCACTGGATCTTGTCGTTACAATGATTCACTCAGTAGTCACTGGATCTTGACGTAACAATCAAGCTGATACCTCAACTGTTCAGTAACGACACGTTACTTTTAGACAATTCCAGATACACATTTCGCGTCAACATGTCATTAAATCAAGGTTTTGAAATGACACCCATTAATAGTATATTTATTTTTACTTAAAAGATCATTTATAGCTAGTTATTGAAAGGCTCGACATTTAAATATGGTAAGTATTTTTGCCCATTTACATCCAGGTAAGTACTTGTGCCCATTTACACCCAGGTAAGTACTTGTGTCCATTTACACCCAGGTAAGTACTTGTGCCCATTTACATCCAGGTAAGTACTTGTGCCCATTTACATCCAGGTAAGTACTTGTGTCCATTTACATCCAGGTAAATACTTGTGTCCATTTACATCCAGTTGTGACGACATCACGTCTGCTGTATCTGAGATGTGACGACATCACGTCTGCTGTATCTGAGATGTGACGACATCACGTCTGCTGAGACCATTTGGGTTGATAGTGTGCTTGTATTAATCCATATGATTTTAAAATAAATAAAATTGGGGGTTTGGTGGGTATTTTAATATTACTGTCAAAAATAGAAAATTATCATTTTTATAAGTCGCATTTTAAAATAATTCGAATAAAAATTCGTTTGATTAAAGGTGATATTTAAACCAAATTCAAGTAGTATTTATATAAAATATGAAATAGGCAAAGAAAGATTTTGTGCAAAGTATTTTTAGAAAACTCATTAAAATGACATTTTTTTAAAGGTTGTTCTACACTGAATTCGAGTCGAAGGGAAACATAAAACTCATCTACCAACAACAAAATCCTCCATAAACTCATCTACCAACAACAAAATCCAGCCGAAATATTTGACTTTATGACCAATTTATGACTCGCATTTCCAAAGAATACTTTTAAAAACTATTATATAGATTTGTATAGATGTGCAAATATTATATTAATCTTGAACGGGGTTAAAAATGTCTATGTGTTAGAGCCTCTGAAGAACAGAGAGCCTTTGGGGGTTAGATTGCCCTGGTCATGTGATCACATACCCTCCCCGGGGGACGGGCGGACAGGTGCCGCGGTGCTCTATGACGTGTAACTCCTAGGACGTTATTTATGAGATAGTAGGACTTGAACGTCCAGATCAGAGACATTATTACTGCTATTGTGTGAATAACTACCCCTTTCCCACGCCTTTCTAACTAATGGGTCTGTTTTGTATTCATATGGAGCATAAAAACATTTTACACCAAAAGAAACGATCAAATTAAACTTAAATGCCATATTTCGAAATAAGCTTTCTCTAATCGCCTCTCTATCTCCCTAACTTTCGACCTTGTCTCTCTCTCTCTCTCTCTCTCTCTCTCTCTCTCTCTCTATATATATATATATATATATATATATATATATATATATATATATATATATATATATATATATATATATATATATATATAATTCCCCTTCATTGATCCAGATCATGTTAACGGTGATTTAGCGGAGGGCTATGTGTGTGTATGTGTGCCATAGTGAGGTAGTTGAGAAATGGAACATCCATGGTAGCTGCTTATTTACCACACACTCACACACACACACTCATACACACGCTCACACACACATTCGGTGTCCGATATGATGTAGGCCTTTGTAAGAACATCAGAAAGCCATAAATTGGACTTTACTTTCCATTTCCCCACGCCTCTGGTTTTCAAATTGTTGTCAACATTAAACGTTCATAGTTGATGGTGTGACAGTAAATACACTGCCACTCCCCCACCCACCCACCCACCCACCCAAAACCCCCCCCACCCACCCACCCACTCCAGGAGGCGAGATGGTTGGGTCATAGATAACATTCCTGACGTAATCTCAGCGGTTCTAATGCCTCAAATACAGGCTTTGCGATTATTAGAAACCCCCGTCTTTTGGATTCATCCGTGGATAGATAGATAGGACAACAAGATCCATGGATCGATAGATGAGTCAAAGAGATCCGTGGATAGACACATGAGATACCAAGATCAGTGGATGGACACACGGGACAACAAGATCCGTGGATAGAAAGATGGGACAACAAGATCCGTGGATAGAAATATGGGACAACAAGATCCGTGGATAGACAGATGAGACAACAAGATCCGTGGATAGAAATATGGGACAACAAGATCCGTGGATAGGCAAATGAGACAACAAGTTCCGTGGATCGATAGATGGGTCAAAGAGATCCGTTGATAGACAGATGAGATACCAAGATCCGTGGATAGACACATGGGACAACAAGATCCGTGGATAGAAAGATGAGACAACAAGATCCGTGGATAGAAAGATGAGACAACAAGATCCGTGGATAGAAAGATGAAACAACAAGATCCGTGGATAGATAGATGAAACAACAAGATCCGTGGATAGAAAGATGGGACAACAAGATCCGTGGATAGAAAGATGAGACAACAAGATCCGTGGATAGATAGATGAAACAACAAGATCCGTGGATAGAAAGATGAGACAACAAGATCCGTGGATAGATAGATGAAACAACAAGATCCGTGGATAGAAAGATGGGACAACAAGATCCGTGGATAGATAGATGAAACAACAAGATCCGTGGATAGAAAGATGAGACAACAAGATCCGTGGATAGATAGATGAAACAACAAGATCCGTGGATAGATAGACGAGACAACAAGATCCGTGGATAGATAGATGAAACAACAAGATCCGTGGATAGAAAGATAAGACAACAAGATCCGTGGATAGTCAGATGGGACAACAAGATTGAAGTCGATTACTATATTCAAATACTCAAGAAGAATCGCAGGAAACAATACAATTATTTTCACAGAAATTTCATGTTAAAAGAAAAATGAAATTCCACGCACTACTTTTATTGAGCAATAATACATTTTAAAGTAAAAAGAAACAAGTAATAAAAACTCAAAGGAGTAGTTAATCGCAATTTCCAAAAAGAATTTCCGATTTTTTTTTGTTGAAGTGAAATCATACTAGATTACATGTAAAATACAAAATACACAAACAAATTGTGCAATTAAAACAATAAATTTGAGCTTTATTTTAAACTAAAACGACAATAGACGTTTCGGCTAATGACTTCATCAGTACAACATTATAAAATTATTAAATAAGTGAAGTAATTGCGTAAAAAAATAAATCAATCAAATCTTCCTTTTCTTAAATGCTGAATTCGTGTGTTTGTTTACACTGTAGTCTACATCAGTGCTTCTCAAACTTTTTAATATTGCGGACCGGCAGGAATTTTTTCCATTGGACCAGGGACCGGTGCACTATTTTTCATGCACTGACAATTTTTTCTGTTCTTTTTTGATAACTTCTGCGGATCGGCACCGGTCCGTGGACCACCACTTTGCGAAGCACTGGTCTACATGACATGATACATAATAAGAAATGTTCCCAAATGGCGCGGTCACGTGACTGAGTTACAGGGCGTTAGGGTTAGGGTTGTCATGGGAGCATGTCTTACTCAAATGCCAAATGGGCGGATGTTGAATGTCTATTTGATGTGTGTTACCTCCCCATGCACTAAATGGCGGATGTTGAATGTCTATTTGATGTGTGTTACCTCCCCATCCACTGAATGGCGCATGTTGAATGTCTATTTGATGTGTGTTACCTCCCCATCCACTGAATGGCGCATGTTGAATGTCTATTTGATGTGTGTTACCTCCCCATGCACTAAATGGGCGGATGTTGAATGTCTATTTGATGTGTGTTACCTCCCCATGCACTAAATGGCGGATGTTGAATGTCTATTTGATGTGTGTTACCTCCCCATGCACTGAATGGCGGATGTTTAACGTCTATTTGATGTGTGTTACCTCCCCATCCACTAAATGGCGCATGTTGAATGTCTATTTGATGTGTGTTACCTCCCCATTCAATAATTTGCCAGACCGATGGTTGTGTTTAGTTAGTAATCTGGTTGACAGAACATGTTGCTTACAATTTATTGTAAAGTGACGTCAACATTTGCCACCCTTTGCCATCCAGAGAAGCATTTATTTCTGACGCCTATTATCAACTAGAGCAGTGCTTCTCAAAGTGGTGGTCCGCGGACCATCAGCCGCCGGTCCGCGGAAGTTATTAAGAAATTAAAAATAAATATAATTTTAATTCTTAAGTTTTCCTTAAATTTGAGAACTGCAAGAGACTGTATCAAATTGTCAAAGCACATGTGATCTCACCGCCGGCACTCTGTGGGATGTCCGTTAGTCAATTTGGCAATTTTGATGGTATATGTCCGATATCAATATAAGGATGACTTGAAGGAAGAGTATTTCTTTTCTACTTTCTACTTCATTACAAACAAATAAAATAGTTCTGAAATATTCAAAGCCATTCACGATTACATTGTTGGCAAATGTCAGAATTTAAGTATTAAGTCGGAGCAGTTGTTCTGCAAACTGATGGAAAGAATGGTTAACAATAGGCTGATGTGGATACTTGAATCCGAAAATCTCCTAGCAGATGAACATGCAGATGAACAGGCAGGATTCAGGAAGTGCAGATCAACTGAAGATCAAATAGCATACAAGCCCAATAAATAGAAGATGGCTTACAGGAAAAGAAATCAACTACCGTTGTCTGGGTTTACTTAGAAAAAGCATTAGATAAGGTCTGGAAAGAAGGTCTAATTCTAAAGCTACAAAGTATCCATGTATCCCATCGGATGTTAAACTGGATTACAGAATATTTGAACTTGAACTTGAACTATCCCTTAACCCGTCGCTGGGTCGTTGGGGCACTATCGTGAACTGCTCACTATCTCACGCCATTTGTCCCGGTTCTGTGCTGCCCTTTGAGAGTCGCTGAATGACAGGCCGGTCCAGTCTTTAATATCGTCCTCCCATCTCTTCTTTCGTCTGCCTCTTTTCCTTCCTCCGTGGACTGTGCCTTGCAATATAGTTTTTGCGAGACCTCCAGTTTTTGTCACGTGTCCGTACCATCGTAATTTCCTCTTCTTAATGGAGGTGAGAAGGTCCTCGTAGGGGCCAATGACAGTACTTATTGTGTTGCAGACCGCTTCGTTTGTGATGTGCGCTGAGTAGGAGATGTTCAATATCTTTCTGAAACATCTCATCTCTAGTGCATTGATTCTTCTTTGTAGGTCTGCAGTGAGCATCCAAGCCTCACAACCATACAAAAAGACCGACATCGCTAGAGAGCGCAATAGTCTGATCTTTGATCTCAGGGAGAGCTTCTTGCTTTGCCAGATGTGCTTTAGTTTACTCAATGCTGCCATTGTTTGGGCTACTCTGGCAAGAATTTCTGGCTTTGAACCTTCGTCGGATATTATGGCCCCTAGATATTTGAAGGTGGAGACCTCTTCGAGTTTTTGCCCGTTTATCCGAATTTCACTTTGTGAATTTTCTATTTGCCATGACCTTGGTCTTTTCTGCATTGATTTCCACGCCGTACGCCATTTGCTGTTTTCTCTATGTTTTGCAAGGAATTCTTTTAGTTCGTCCTCGCTAACACCTAGGCCGGCTATGTCATCGGTGAAGCGTAGGTTGGTTATAATTCTCCCTCCGATGCTGACTGTTCCGACATGGTCTTCTAGCACATCTGTCATAATTCTTTCAAGGAAGAGGTTGAAGAGGATGGGGGAAAGTAAAGCATCCTTGTCTGACACCGACAGTGGTCTTGAACCAATCTCCCAGCTTGCTGTTGAAGAGTACTGCGCTGGTTGCTCTGTTGTAAAGGTTCTTGATCACTTCAATGAGGTTTTGCATTAATGTAGAATTTGTGCATAGTTGCCCACAGTGCCGCATGCCACACTCTGTCGAACGCTTTTTTTCAAAGTCTATAAAGACATGATAGAGGTCACTCTGGTGTTGGAGATGTTTTTCACAGAGCACTCGCAGGTTAAAGATTTGCTCCGTTTGTGCTTCTTCCTGCTCTGAAGCCCACCTGCTCTTCTGAAATGATTTGCTCTGCTTGTGGTTTCAGTCTGTTTAATATGATCATAAGCATGACTTTGCTGGGGTGACTAATCAGGCTGATTGTACTGTAGTTCTGACACATCTGTAGATTACCATTTTTTGGGAGCGTGATAACCAGCGATTGCGTCCAGGGGGGGTTGGCCATTTTTCTGTCTGCCAGATCTTGTTGCACATGTTAGTTAGGATATTTATTACGGGGTCACCTCCTGCTTGAATCAGTTCGCCTGGAATGTTGTCCGCTCCAGCTGATTTCCCCTTTTTCAATTTTTGTACAGTCAACTCCACCCCGTAGTGGTGAATAGAATTCATGTCTGTGTTAGTTGACTTTGGGCAGTTGTGTTAGTTGACTTTGGGCAGTTGTGTTAGTTGACTTCGGGCAGTTGTGTTAGTTGACTTTGGGCAGTTGTGTTAGTTGACTTCGGGCAGTTGTGTTAGTTGACTTTGGGCAGTTGTGTTAGTTGACTGTGGGCAGTTGTGTTAGTTGACTTCGGGCAGTTGTGTTAGTAGACTTCGGGCAGTTGTGTTAGTTGACTTTGGGCAGTTGTGTTAGTTGACTTCGGGCAGTTGTGTTAGTTGACTTCGGGCAGTTGTGTTAGTTGACTTCGGGCAGTTGTGTTAGTTGACTTCGGGCAGTTGTGTTAGTTGACTTCGGGCAGTTGTGTTAGTTGACTTCGGGCAGTTGTGTTAGTTGACTTCGGGCAGTTGTGTTAGTTGACTTCGGGCAGTTGTGTTAGTTGACTTCGGGCAGTTGTGTTAGTTGACTTCGGGCAGTTGTGTTAGTTGACTTCGGGCAGTTGTGTTAGTTGACTTCGGGCAGTTGTGTTAGTTGACTTCGGGCAGTTGTGTTAGTTGACTTCGGGCAGTTGTGTTAGTTGACTTCGGGCAGTTGTGTTAGTTGACTTCGGGCAGTTGTGTTAGTTGACTTCGGGCAGTTGTGTTAGTTGACTTCGGGCAGTTGTGTTAGTTGACTTCGGGCAGTTGTGTTAGTTGACTTCGGGCAGTTGTGTTAGTTGACTTCGGGCAGTTGTGTTAGTTGACTTCGGGCAGTTGTGTTAGTTGACTTCGGGCAGTTGTGTTAGTTGACTTCGGGCAGTTGTGTTAGTTGACTTCGGGCAGTTGTGTTAGTTGACTTCGGGCAGTTGTGTTAGTTGACTTCGGGCAGTTGTGTTAGTTGACTTCGGGCAGTTGTGTTAGTTGACTTCGGGCAGTTGTGTTAGTTGACTTCGGGCAGTTGTGTTAGTTGACTTCGGGCAGTTGTGTTAGTTGACTTTGGGCAGTTGTGTTAGTTGACTTCGGGCAGTTGTGTTAGTTGACTTCGGGCAGTTGTGTTAGTTGACTTCGGGCAGTTGTGTTAGTTGACTTCGGGCAGTTGTGTTAGTTGACTTCGGGCAGTTGTGTTAGTTGACTTCGGGCAGTTGAGCACTGATGCATCGCATTTATTTAACAGAATATTTAACTAATCGCAAAGCTCTAGTCAAAATGCAAGGAAAAAGGAGCAACACAGCTACGACACACAATGGAGTCCCCCAGGGAGGTGTTCTGTCAACACAGCTACGACACGCAATGGAGTCCCCCAGGGAGATGTTCTGTCAACACAGCTACGATACACAATGGAGTCCCCCAGGGAGATGTTCTGTCAACACAGCTACGACACACAATGGAGTCACCCACGGAGGTGTTCTGTCAACACAGCTACGACACACAATGGAGTCACCCACGGAGGTGTTCTGTCACCCACACTGTTTCTAATTTTCATAAACGACTGCAAATTATTCCTAGAAAAGTAAAAGGCTGATGCCTTTTTTTCTGACGCCTGTTATCAAATACAGTACTATCTATTTCTTACGCCTATTATCAACTAGAGTACCATCTATTTCTGACTCTATCCATTAACTTTACCCTCTCCTGCATGTCTTGTGACTTTAATTATTACCTTTTCCCCCAACTTTTCTGAAATGAGTCTTTTAACCCCCCCCCTCCATCCATCCCTAAATCACCCCCTAAAACAACACCTCATATGACAACACCTCATATGACAACACCTCATATGACAACACCTCATATGACAACACCTCATATGACAACACCATGATTTAAAATACACATTGAACGGGCAACTGCGGTCTCCAAACAGCGCCACCTTTCTCACCCACCACCCCCTCACTTACCCCACACCACCTTTCTCACCCACCACTCCCTTACTTACCCCACACCACCTTTCTCACCAACCACCCCCTTACTTACCCCACACCTCCGCACTGAGTACACGAGTAAAGGCCCCTTACATCGCACTCTCCACTCCCTGAAAACGTCTCACACACAATGGGCATCTAATGGATTGTCTCTCCCTAGCAACAATGCTTCAAAGAACAGATCCCGTACGTTGCCTCCCATTGAAGATGGGGCTCAATTCTCACCGTTCGTATTAACTTTCATGGTGGCATGCTTGACGGGAAACTTCTTCCGAAGCCCATCAAATCATGGTGTTTTATGTTTATTTCACTCTTGGACACAGTCTTTGTTAAAAGAATTTATTCTCTGGATTTCTGCTTTTTAAAAATTATTTTCCTTTTAAATTTGTTTTCTTTGATTCATTATTTGTTCCCTACTAACGATTCACAATTGACTACCAAGGTGACAATTAATCTGACAGACAAAAACTAACTTTGGATCATAAATAATGTTGCCAAATTTAAAATCAAACGTCTCCTAAAATAATTTAATATTTAAAAAAAAATAAAAAAATTAAAGCAATAAATATGAATTACAATCTGCCAAAAAAAAGTCTCTGAGAAATCAGCTTCCAGTACAACAGTGGTACACAACATTGGTCCCCAACAGTGGTCCCATAAAGTGGTCCACAACAATCAAGGACCGGTCACATTTATACAATTTCACCGCACCCCACTGACTTTTTTCGTGGAGGGGGGGGGGTGGGGGTGGGGGGGGGGTGGAGTGGGGTTGGGTGATTATTTATATTGTTTATATTCCATATTGGTTTGATTTAATAATATTAATCTAATTGTATTTTTCATGCCTTAAAAATAAAATGCAGTTGCACAATAAAATGAATAGAAAGTGATTGCACGTTTGAACTCTATAGAACGCTAAATCAATGAGAACCCTGAGCTGGTTCTATAACGACACGGTTCCATCTCGGGGAAAAAGGAGACATTGACACCCGAAATGTTTTGCTTATCTTCAGTTTATTTCTTTGTGTTGTTTTGGTTGCTGTCACTGCAGAAAACTTATCTTTAAACAGATGCGAAGTCGGACATGGCAATAGGGATTTAATTGTCATAATGGCATTCTCAGGATATTATGGCATTCTCAGGATATTATGGCATTCTCAGGATATTATGGCATTCTCAGGATATTATGGCATTCTCAGGATATTATGGCATTCTCAGGATATTATGGCATTCTCAGGATATTATGGCATTCTCAGGATATTATGGCATTCTCAGGATATTATGGCATTCTCAGGATATTATGGCATTCTCAGGATATTATGGCATTCTCAGGATATTATGGCATTCTCAGGATATTATGGCATTCTCAGGATATTATGGCATTCTCAGGATATTATGGCATTCTCAGGATATTATGGCATTCTCAGGATATTATGGCATTCTCAGGATATTATGGCATTCTCAGGATATTATGGCATTCTCAGGATATTGTGGCATTCTCAGGATATTGTGGCATTCTCAGGATATTGTGGCATTCTCAGGATATTGTGGCATTCTCAGGATATTGTGGCATTCTCAGGATATTGTGGCATTCTCAGGATATTGTGGCATTCTCAGGATATTGTGGCATTCTCAGGATATTGTGGCATTCTCAGGATATTGTGGCATTCTCAGGATATTGTGGCATTCTCAGGATATTGTGGCATTCTCAGGATATTGTGGCATTCTCAGGATATTATGGCATTCTCAGGATATTATGGCATTCTCAGGATATTGTGGCATTCTCAGGATATTGTGGCATTCTCAGGATATTGTGGCATTCTCAGGATATTGTGGCATTCTCAGGATATTGTGGCATTCTCAGGATATTGTGGCATTCTCAGGATATTATGGCATTCTCAGGATATTATGGCATTCTCAGGATATTATGGCATTCTCAGGATATTATGGCATTCTCAGGATATTATGGCATTCTCAGGATATTATGGCATTCTCAGGATATTATGGCATTCTCAGGATATTATGGCATTCTCAGGATATTATGGCATTCTCAGGATATTATGGCATTCTCAGGATATTGTGGCATTCTCAGGATATTGTGGCATTCTCAGGATATTATGGCATTCTCAGGATATTATGGCATTCTCAGGATATTATGGCATTCTCAGGATATTATGGCATTCTCAGGATATTATGGCATTCTCAGGATATTATGGCATTCTCAGGATATTATGGCATTCTCAGGATATTATGGCATTCTCAGGATATTATGGCATTCTCAGGATATTATGACATTCTCAGGATATTATGGCATTCTCAGGATATTGTGGCATTCTCAGGATATTATGGCATTCTCAGGATATTATGGCATTCTCAGGATATTATGGCATTCTCAGGATATTATGGCATTCTCAGGATATTATGGCATTCTCAGGATATTATGGCATTCTCAGGATATTATGGCATTCTCAGGATATTATGGCATTCTCAGGATATTATGGCATTCTCAGGATATTATGGCATTCTCAGGATATTATGGCATTCTCAGGATATTATGGCATTCTCAGGATATTATGGCATTCTCAGGATATTATGGCATTCTCAGGATATTATGGCATTCTCAGGATATTATGGCATTCTCAGGATATTATGGCATTCTCAGGATATTATGGCATTCTCAGGATATTATGGCATTCTCAGGATATTATGGCATTCTCAGGATATTATGGCATTCTCAGGATATTATGGCATTCTCAGGATATTATGGCATTCTCAGGATATTATGGCATTCTCAGGATATTATGGCATTCTCAGGATATTATGGCATTCTCAGGATATTATGGCATTCTCAGGATATTATGGCATTCTCAGGATATTATGGCATTCTCAGGATATTATGGCATTCTCAGGATATTATGGCATTCTCAGGATATTATGGCATTCTCAGGATATTATGGCATTCTCAGGATATTATGGCATTCTCAGGATATTATGGCATTCTCAGGATATTATGGCATTCTCAGGATATTATGGCATTCTCAGGATATTATGGCATTCTCAGGATATTATGGCATTCTCAGGATATTATGGCATTCTCAGGATATTATGGCATTCTCAGGATATTATGGCATTCTCAGGATATTATGGCATTCTCAGGATATTATGGCATTCTCAGGATATTATGGCATTCTCAGGATATTATGGCATTCTCAGGATATTATGGCATTCTCAGGATATTGTGGCATTCTCAGGATATTGTGGCATTCTCAGGATATTGTGGCATTCTCAGGATATTGTGGCATTCTCAGGATATTATGGCATTCTCAGGATATTATGGCATTCTCAGGATATTATGGCATTCTCAGGATATTATGGCATTCTCAGGATATTATGGCATTCTCAGGATATTATGGCATTCTCAGGATATTATGGCATTCTCAGGATATTATGGCATTCTCAGGATATTGTGGCATTCTCAGGATATTGTGGCATTCTCAGGATATTGTGGCATTCTCAGGATATTGTGGCATTCTCAGGATATTGTGGCATTCTCAGGATATTGTGGCATTCTCAGGATATTGTGGCATTCTCAGGATATTGTGGCATTCTCAGGATATTATGGCATTCTCAGGATATTATGGCATTCTCAGGATATTATGGCATTCTCAGGATATTATGGCATTCTCAGGATATTATGGCATTCTCAGGATATTATGGCATTCTCAGGATATTATGGCATTCTCAGGATATTATGGCATTCTCAGGATATTATGGCATTCTCAGGATATTGTGGCATTCTCAGGATATTATGGCATTCTCAGGATATTATGGCATTCTCAGGATATTGTGGCATTCTCAGGATATTATGGCATTCTCAGGATATTATGGCATTCTCAGGATATTATGGCATTCTCAGGATATTATGGCATTCTCAGGATATTATGGCATTCTCAGGATATTATGGCATTCTCAGGATATTATGGCATTCTCAGGATATTATGGCATTCTCAGGATATTATGGCATTCTCAGGATATTATGGCATTCTCAGGATATTATGGCATTCTCAGGATATTATGGCATTCTCAGGATATTATGGCATTCTCAGGATATTATGGCATTCTCAGGATATTATGGCATTCTCAGGATATTATGGCATTTTTAGGATATTATGGCATTCTCAGGATATTATGGCATTCTCAGGATATTATGGAATTCTCAGGATATTATGGCATTCTCAGGATATTATGGCATTCTCAGGATATTATGGCATTCTCAGGATATTATGGCATTCTCAGGATATTATGGCATTTTCAGGATATTATGGCATTCTCAGGATATTATGGCATTCTCAGGATATTATGGCATTCTCAGGATATTATGGCATTATCAGGATATTATGGCATTCTCAGGATATTATGGCATTCTCAGGATATTATGGCATTCTCAGGATATTATGGCATTCTCAGGATATTGCGCTATGACTTTCATTCAGAACAGCGGGAAAGTTGTTTTCTCGGACTTAGTTTTAAGACTGTCGTTATTTGGACGTAGTTTTAAGACTGTCGTTATTTGGACGTAGTTTTAAGACTGTCGTTATTTGGACGTAGTTTTAAGACTGTCGTTATTTGGACGTAGTTTTAAGACTGTCGTTATTTGGACGTAGTTTTAAGACTGTCGTTATTTGCAATCTCCAGCGGTTTGATCTGGATGCCCATCTTTTAACTGTGTACAAAAGTAGACACCTGTGCTCTGTGTACAAAAGAAGACACATGTGCTCTGTGTACACAAGTAGACACCTGTGCTCTGTGTACAAAAGAAGACACCTGTGCTCTGTGTACAAAAGAAGACAACTGTGCTCTGTGTACAAAAGAAGACACATGTGCTCTGTGTACAAAAGATGACACCTGTGCTCTGTGTACAAAAGAAGACACCTGTGCTCTGTGTACAAAAGAAGACACATGTGCTCTGTGTACAAAAGAAGACACATGTGCTCTGTGTACAAAAGAAGACAACTGTGCTCTGTGTACAAAAGAAGACACCTGTGCTCTGTGTACAAAAGAAGACAACTGTGCTCTGTGTACAAAAGAAGACACATGTGCTCTGTGTACAAAAGAAGACACCTGTGCTCTGTGTACAAAAGAAGACACCTGTGCTCTGTGTACAAAAGAAGACACATGTGCTCTGTGTACAAAAGAAGACACATGTGCTCTGTGTACAAAAGAAGACAACTGTGCTCTGCTTCCATTCCCCCACAAAGCTGTTCAACAGTCGCGAGTTAAATACGTGTGCTTTGATGGGGTCAATAAGTTAAAATACATCAAATCTTACACTTAAATTCTGGTGAGATTTTTTCGACCAGCTAGCATTTAATTTTCCCTGTGAATGATACAATGCGTAGATTCACCCTCTAGTGTAACCTCCTTAATACTAATAGTTAAACCAGCCAGTCGCCCGGACATGGCAGTACTGTTTTGTGGATATGTCGAAACACAAATAAAGGTAAAACATGATATTTAAAAACCACGTTTTTATAAGTGGACTAAAAAGAAGAACATAATTTAAAACTTATTAGTTCAAGTACTTCGATTTAATATGACTAAAAACGTGGGGCGGGCGCTTATGAGGTTTAAACTATGCGGTTCACTCATTCTCTCACTTATAGATCTCTCTTTTGCCTTCTAAATTAGAAAACTTTAATTTTATACCAAACACCCGTCCCACGTTTTTAGTCATATTAAATCGAAGAACTTGAACTTAAAAGTTTTAAATTATTTTCTTCTTTTTAGTCCACTTGTAAAAACGTGGTTTTTAAAAATCATTTTTTTACTATTATTTATTTTATTCTTTTTAGTCCACGAAAAAAAAACGTGGTTTTATAAAAATATTTTTTCTACCTCTATTTATTTTACCAAACACCTCATCAGCGCCCGCCCAACGTTTAATAACAAAGCGATGAGGTCACGGGGTGAACTCGCCACGTGAAATTAAACTACAGCAGGCGGGTACAGATGCTTATATAAAGATAAACTAAGAAATGCATTAATTTAATTACGGTACATTCGATCGATCTGAAATTTTATTACAATGCATTGTCATCCACGATCTATCTGTGGTAAAATTTTGAGATCCCTAGGACTATCAGAAGTGGTTTAATTTTACGTTGGCAGCTTTGAAAAATTGTTGGACAAACAATGCCACAGGAACGAAAGCGAGTTAATAAAACGTGGTTAATAATATAGATAAACTAAAAAGTTCAATAATTTAAGAACAGTACAGTCGATCGATCTGAAATTTTTATACAATGCATTGTCATCCAATATCTATCTGTGGTAAAATTTTGTGATCTCTAGGACCATCAGAAGTGGTTTAATTTTTACGTTGGCAGATTTGAAAAATTGTTGGACAAACAATGCCACAGAAACGAAAGCGAGTTAATACAACGTGGTTAAAAAGGACCATTTTAGTTGTCTTGATATATAACCATCCAGTGACTTGAATAGTTATGCTCCTGTGGTGTTTGTTGGCAGTGATAGTGCTCATGAATCATCATGTTTGTTGGCAGTGATAGTGCTGATGAATCATCATGTTTGTTGGCAGTGATAGTGCTCATGAATCATCATGTTTGTTGGCAGTGATAGTGCTCATGAATCATCATGTTTGTTGGCAGTGATAGGGCTCATGAATCATCATGTTTGTTGGCAGTGATAGGGCTCATGAATCATGCGCATCCTTCTGTTAAATATATCGCAAATAAACAAGTAGTATTGCCTTTGATCGATATCTGTAGAGTGCGTACCATGTTAAGTATTGATTAATTATCGAAAAATGTGTCACTTATTTAATATATCCCCATATAAAATGTCGTATAAAGGTGTACCATCCCCTCCGCCTTCTCTTTCTACGCCAACTATTCCCGTTAACAATTTCGCCAGTGAACCACCTTAGTTGATAGCTGCATGGAAAATATGTGTCATGCCAAGAAGCTGATGTCTATATGTCTATATGTATATATGTCTTTTTCCTCGGGGAACTGGAGGCGCAAGAGTAAACAGCACGCGTTTCAGAAAGATGACAGTGTCCCACTAACTCGACAGAAGACCAAACAGTGACGTCATCAGATCATCAGAGTTAGCCATTCAAGTTTCATTGAACGTTGACTACAGCTGCAGTTCGGAACTCTAGATTTTGTTTGGTCACACGACCGAAAAATTTCCTTTGACTGCGTTCCATTAATTCCAGTAGAGCAATCCGAATCCCGGAAGGGCCTTATCTAAGGGTCCTATCACCCCTTCCACCCCGGCCCAATGGCCAAACTTTAGATAGCTAATAAATAGGGTTAAGTGGATTCACGGCACCTGTTACATTTACAAACTTCTTTTCATGTCTATGAGGTAAGATTGAAAATGTTTACCCCCTACCGACTGACAATCTGGCCCAAATAACTGAACTGGATTAGCCCATCAATATCTTAACTAACATAGCGCATCTGGCCCCAATATCTTAACCAAAATAACCAATCTCTCCCCAATGTCTTAACTGGAGTAAGGGCGCTAATTTGAGAGATATAAGGAGGGTAAGGGCACTTATTTGAGTGATGTATTGAGGGTAAAGGCACTTATTTGAGTGATGTATGGAGGGTAAGGGCACTTATTTGAGTGATGTATGGAGGGTAAGGGCACTTATTTGAGTGATGTATGGAGGGTAAGGGCGCTTATTTGAGATGTATGGAGGGTAAGGGCACTTATTTGAGTGATGTATTGAGGGTAAAGACACTTATTTGAGTGATGTATTGAGGGTAAAGGCACTTATTTGAGTGATGTATTGAGGGTAAGGGCACTTATTTGAGTGATGTATTGAGGGTAAAGGCACTTATTTGAGTGATGTATTGAGGGTAAGGGCACTTATTTGAGTGATGTATTGAGGGTAAAGGCACTTATTTGAGTGATGTATTGAGGGTAAAGGCACTTATTTGAGTGATGTATTGAGGGTAAAGGCACTTATTTGAGTGATGTATTGAGGGTAAGGGCACTTATTTGAGTGATGTATTGAGGGTAAAGGCACTTATTTGAGTGATGTATGGAGGGTAAAGGCACTTATTTGAGTGATGTATGGAGGGTAAGGGCACTTATTTGAGTGATGTATGGAGGGTAAGGGCGCTTATTTGAGATGTATGGAGGGTAAGGGCACTTATTTGAGTGATGTATTGCGGGTAAAGGCACTTATTTGAGTAATGTATGGAGGGTAATGGCGCTTATTTGAGATGTATTGAGGGTAAGGGCACTTATTTGAGTGATGTATTGAGGGTAAAGGCACTTATTTGAGTGATGTATGGAGGGTAAGGGCGCTTATTTGAGATGTATTGAGGGTAAGGGCACTTATTTGCGTGATGTATGGAGGGTAAGGGCGCTTATTTGAGATGTATTGAGGGTAAGGGTACTTATTTGAGTGATGTATTGAGGGTAAGGGCGCTTATTTGAGTGATGTATGGAGGGTAAAGGCACTTATTTGAGTGATGTATTGAGGGTAAAGGCACTTATTTGACTGATGTATGGAGGGTAAGGGCGCTTATTTGAGTGATGTATGGAGGATAAGGGCACTTATTTGAGTGATGTTTGGAGGGTAAGGGCGCTTATTTGAGTAATGTATGGAGGGTAAGGGCGCTTATTTGAGTGATGTATGGAGGGTAAAGGCGCTTATTTGAGTGATGTATGGAGGGTAAGGGCACTTATTTGAGTGATGTATGGAGGGTAAGGGCACTTATTTGAGTGATGTATGGAGGGTAAAGGCGCTTATTGAGTGTTGTATGGAGGGTAAGGGCACTTATTTGAGTGATGTATGGAGGGTAAGGGCACTTATTTGAGTGATGTATGGAGGGTAAAGGCGCTTATTGAGTGTTGTAAGGAGGGTAAGGGGGGGCGCTCATTTGAGAGCAAATATTGTTGCTACAGGCGTTAATATAAGAGCTGTAGGGATGCTAAGGTCGTTAAAATGAGATCTGTAGAGTGGGTAGGGGCTTTAATATAAGATCTGTAGTGTGGGTAGGGGCGGTAATATGAGATCTGTAGAGTGGGTAGGGGCTTTAATATAAGATCTGTAGTGTGGGTAGGGGCGGTA
This sequence comes from Ampullaceana balthica, assembly GCA_944989445.1. Taxonomy (NCBI): domain Eukaryota; kingdom Metazoa; phylum Mollusca; class Gastropoda; family Lymnaeidae; genus Ampullaceana; species Ampullaceana balthica. The sequence goes on along the minus strand of CALYLW010000607.1, from coordinate 266,709 downwards.
ATATGAGATCTGTAGAGTGGGTAGGGGCTTTAATATAAGATCTGTAGTGTGGGTAGGGGCGGTAATATGAGATATGTAGAGTGGGTAGGGGCTTTAATATAAGATCTGTTATGTGGGTAGGGGCTTTAATATAAGATCTGTAGTGTGGGTAGGGGCGGTAATATAAGATCTGTAGTGTGGGTAGGGGCGGTAATATGAAATCTGTAGTGTGGGTAGGGGCGGTAATATGAGATCTGTAGTGTGGGTAAGGGCGGTAATATGAGATCTGTAGTGTGGGTAAGGGCGGTAATATGAGATCTGTAGTGTGGGTAAGGGCGGTAATATGAGATCTGTAGTGTGGGTAGGGGCGGTAATATGAGATCTGTAGCGTGGGTAAGGGCGGTAATATGAGATCTGTAGCGTGGGTAAGGGCGGTAATATGAGATCTGTAGCGTGGGTAAGGGCGGTAATATGAGATCTGTAGCGTGGGTAGGGGCAGTAATATGAGATCTGTAGCGTGGGTAGGGGCAGTAATATGAGATCTGTAGCGTGGGTAGGGGCGGTAATACGAGAACTGTAGCGTTGGTAGGGACGGTAATATGAGATCTGTAGTGTGGGTAAGGGCGGTAATATGAGATCTGTAGTGTGGGTAAGGGCGGTAATACGAGAACTGTAGCGTTGGTAGGGACGGTAACATGATTCTGTAGCGTGGGTAGGGGCGGTAATATGAGATCTGTAGTGTGGGTAAGGGCGGTAATATGAGATCTGTAGTGTGGGTAAGGGCGGTAATATGAGATCTGTAGTGTGGGTAAGGGCGGTAATATGAGATCTTAAGTGTGGGTAAGGGCGGTAATATGAGATCTGTAGTGTGGGTAGGGGCGGTAATATGAGATCTGTAGTGTGGGTAAGGGCGGTAATATGAGATCTGTAGTGTGGGTAAGGGCGGTAATATGAGATGTGTAGTGTGGGTAAGGGCGGTAATATGAGATCTGTAGTGTGGGTAAGGGCGGTAATATGAGATCTGTAGTGTGGGTAAGGGCGGTAATACGAGAACTGTAGCGTTGGTAGGGGCGGTAACATGATTCTGTAGCGTGGGTAGGGGCGGTAATATGAGATCTGTAGTGTGGGTAAGGGCGGTAATATGAGATCTGTAGTGTGGGTAAGGGCGGTAATATGAGATCTGTAGTGTGGGTAAGGGCGGTAATATGAGATCTGTAGTGTGGGTAGGGGCGGTAATATGAGATCTGTAGTGTGGGTAATGGCGGTAATATGAGATCTGTAGTGTGGGTAAGGGCGGTAATATGAGATCTGTAGTGTGGGTAAGGGCGGTAATATGAGATCTGTAGCGTGGGTAGGGGCGGTAACATGAGATCTGTAGTGTGGGTAAGGGCGGTAATATGAGATCTGTAGCGTGGGTAGGGGCATTAACATGAGATCTGTAGTGTGGGTAAGGGCGGTAATATGAGATCTGTAGTGTGGGTAATGAGATCTGTAGCGGTCCATGGAAGATTTGTTTCCGACTGAACTCCGTCGTCCTGTTTCGCCCACAGTTTTGGAGAATTGTGTTTACATTGCCTGTGTTTACATTGCCTGTGTTTACATTGCCTGTGTTTACATTGCCTGTGTTTACATTGCCTGTGTTTACATTGCCTGTGTTTACATTGCCTGTGTTTACATTGCCTGTGTTTACATTGCCTGTGTTTACATTGCCTGTGTTTACATTGCCTGTGTTTAAATTGCCTGTGTTTACATTGCCTGTGTTTACATTGCCTGTGTTTACATTGCCTGTGTTTACATTGCCTGTGTTTACATTGCCTGTGTTTACATTGCCTGTGTTTACATTGCCTGTGTTTACATTGCTTGTGTTTACATTGCCTGTGTTTACATTGCCTGTGTTTACATTGCCTGTGTTTACATTGCCTGTGTTTACATTGCCTGTGTTTACATTGCCTGTGTTTACATTGCCTGTGTTTACATTGCTTGTGTTTACATTGCCTGTGTTTACATTGCCTGTGTTTACATTGCCCGTGTTTACATTGCCTGTGTTTACATTGCCTGTGTTTATTCAACATTTGCCCAGGCATCCTTGAAATAACTGTAAGGTCAAAGTTCGGTTTGTTTCCGGAAGTTCCAATGATCGCTACATAAGAAGTGGAGAAATGAGCTCGCACGTCAACACTCGAGGCTACGGACCAGGACACAAATAAACAGCCAACTTTGACAGGCAGGTTTGGCCAGCATGTCTATACACTGGACTCTAACCTCCGCGACTCAGCGCTTGCTAGCTGCCATGTTGGAGCGCTCAGGCTTGACACCTACATAAAAGGTGAACTCTTCAGGTAAGGGGGGTGGGGGCTAGCGAGGGCTTGTGGTCGTGGTGATATAAGGGAATGGGTGTATGGGCTGTAGGGGGGGGGGCTAGCGAGGGGTTGTGGTCGTGGTGATATTAGGGAATGGGTGTAAGGGCTGGAGGGGGAGGGGCTAGCTAGGGGTTGGGGTCGTGGTGATATACCGGAATGGGTGTAAGGGCTGGAGGGGGGGGGGCTAGCGAGGGGTTGTGGTCGGGGTGATATAAGGGAATATGTGAAAGGGCTGGAAGGGGGTAGAGTGAGTGGGTCATGTAAGGACGTCTGTGTGGTGACGCTGGTTTGGTGATTGGCTACATGGAAGAGAGAGAGAGAGAGAAGGAGAGGAAGAGAGAGGGAGAGAGAGAGAGAGGGAGGGAGAGAGAGAGAGAGGGAGAGAGAGAGAGAGGGAGAGAGATGGCGGGGCGGAATATTCGTGAAAGCACATGTGATGTAAAGTTGTTAGGTGAGTGGCCGAGGGTTGAGATGTCCGGGTGAGTGGCTGAGGGTTGAGATGTCCGGATAAGTCGCCGAGGGTTGACATGTCCGGGTGAGTGGCAGAGGGTTGAGATGTCTGGGTGAGTGGCCGAGGGTTGAGATGTCCGGGTGAGTGGCCGGAGGTTGCGATGTCTGGTAAGTGGCCGGAGGTTGAGATGTCCGGTTGAGTGGCCGGAGGTTGAGATGTCCGGGTAAGATGCCGAGGGTTGGGTTGTCCGGGTGAGTGGCTGAGGGTTTAGATGTCCGGGTGAGTGGCCGGAGGTTGAGATGTCCGGGAGAGTGGCCGAGGGTTGAGATGTCCGAGTGAGTGGCTGAGGGTTGAGATGTCCGGGTGAGTGGCCGAGGGTTGAGATGTCCGGGTGAGTGGCCGGAGGTTGAGATGTCCGGGTAAGTAGCCGAGGGTTGAGATGTCCGGGTAAGTGGCTGAGGGTTGAGATGTCTGGGTAAGTGGCCGGAGGTTGAGAAGTCCGGGTGAGTGGCCGAGGGTTGAGATATTCGAGTGAGTGGCTGAGGGTTGAGATGCCCGGGTGAGTGGCCGAGGGTTGAGATGTCCGGGTGAGTGGCTGGAGGTTGAGATGTCCGGGTAAGTAGCCGAGGGTTGAGATGTCCGGGTAAGTGGCTGAGGGTTGAGATGTCCGGAAGTTGAGATGTCCGGGTGAGTGGCCGGAGATTGAGATGTCCGGGTGAGTGGCCGAGGGTTGAGATGTCCGAGTGAGTGGCTGAGGGTTGAGCTGTCCGGGTGAGTGGCCGAGGGTTGAGATGTCCGGGTGAGTGGCCGGAGGTTGAGATGTCCGGGTAAGTAGCCGAGGGTTGATATGTCCGGGTGAGTGGCCGGAGGTTGAGATGTCCGGGTGAGTGGCCGAGGGTTGAGATGTCCGAGTGAGTGGCTGAGGGTTGAGATGTCCGGGTGAGTGGCCGAGGGTTGAGATGTCCGGGTGAGTGGCCGGAGGTGAGATGTCCGGGTAAGTAGCCGAGGGTTGAGATGTCCGGGTAAGTGGCTGAGGGTTGAGATGTCCGGGTGATTGGCCGGAGGTTGAGATGTCCGGGTGAGTGGCCAAGGGTTGAGATGTCCGGGTGAGTGGCCGAGGGTTGAGATATCCGGGTGAGTGGCCGAGGGTTGAGATGTCCGGGGAAGTGGCCGAGGGTTGAGATGTCCGGGGGAGTGGCCGGAGGTTGAGATGTCCGGGTGAGTGGCTGGAGGTTGAGATGTCCGGGTGATTGGCCGAGGGTTGAGATGTCCGGGTGAGTGGCCGAGTGTTGATATGTCCGTGAAAGTGGCCGAGGGTTGAGATGTCCGGGTGAGTGGCCGAGGGTTGAGATGTCCGGGTGAGTGGCCGAGGGTTGAGATGTCCGTGTAAGTGGCCGAGGGTTGAGATGTCCGGGTGAGTGGCCGACAGTTGAGATGTCCGGGTGAGTGGCCGAGGTTTGAGATTTTCGGGTGAGTGGCCGAGGGTTGAGATAAATGTTGGTTGGTTCGTGTGCAAAGTAAGAAAACTCGTTTGCAAACTTGCACAGCATCTCTTTTTTTGCGCCAAATTTTTACAAAATTTGCTGAACTGTAATTTTTAATCGCTGCGCGGCGTCGCTCAGATACCTGCACGGCCGCGGAGCTTAAAGTTAAAGGGAGCATTGGTTGAGATGTCCAGGTGAATGGCTATTTTGGACCGGTAGCTTGTGGTGAAGTTATGGTGGAATTGAAAAAAAATATTTCTGATACACATGACGTGTTGACGATGTATTGAATAAACGAATGACTTGTTGGCGATGTATTGAATAAACGAATGACTTGTTGACGATGTATTGAATAAACGAATGACTTGTTGGCGATGTATTGAATAAACGAATGACTTGTTGACGATGTATTGAATAAACGAATGACTTGTTGGCGATGTATTGAATAAACGAATGACTTGTTGACGATGTATTGAATAAACGAATGACTTGTTGGCGATGTATTGAATAAACGAATGACTTGTTGACGATGTATTGAATAAACGAATGACTTGTTGGCGATGTATTGAATAAACGAATGACTTGTTGACGATGTATTGAATAAACGAATGACTTGTTGGCGATGTATTTAATAAACGAATGACTTGTTGGCGATGTATTGAATAAACGAATGACTTGTTGACGATGTATTGAATAAACGAATGACTTGTTGGCGATGTATTGAATAAACGAATGACTTGTTGGCGATGTATTTAATAAACGAATGACTTGTTGACGATGTATTGAATAAACGAATGACTTGTTGGCGATGTATTGAATAAACGAATGACTTGTTGGCGATGTATTGAATAAACGAATGACTTGTTGGCGATGTATTTAATAAACGAATGACTTGTTGGCGATGTATTGAATAAACGAATGACTTGTTGACGATGTATTGAATAAACGAATGACTTGTTGGCGATGTATTGAATAAACGAATGACTTGTTGACGATGTATTGAATAAACGAATGACTTGTTGGCGATGTATTTAATAAACGAATGACTTGTTGGCGATGTATTGAATAAACGAATGACTTGTTGGCGATGTATTGAATAAACGAATGACTTGTTGGCGATGTATTGAATAAACGAATGACTTGTTGGCGATGTATTGAATAAACGAATGACTTGTTGGCGATGTATTGAATAAACGAATGACTTGTTGGCGATGTATTGAATAAACGAATGACTTGTTGACGATGTATTGATTAAACGAATGACTTGTTGGCGATGTATTCAATAAACGAATGACTTGTTGACGATGTATTGAATAAACGAATGACTTGTTGGCGATGTATTGAATAAACGAATGACTTGTTGACGATGTATTGAATAAACGAATGACTTGTTGGCGATGTATTTAATAAACGAATGACTTGTTGGCGATGTATTGAATAAACGAATGACTTGTTGACGATGTATTGAATAAACGAATGACTTGTTGGCGATGTATTGAATAAACGAATGACTTGTTGGCGATGTATTGAATAAACGAATGACTTGTTGGCGATGTATTGAATAAACGAATGACTTGTTGGCGATGTATTTTATAAACGAATGACTTGTTGGCGATGTATTGAATAAACGAATGACTTGTTGGCGATGTATTGAATAAACGAATGACTTGTTGGCGATGTATTTAATAAACGAATGACTTGTTGGCGATGTATTTAATAAACGAATGACTTGTTGGCGATGTATTGAATAAACGAATGACTTGTTGGCGATGTATTTAATAAACGAATGACTTGTTGGCGATGTATTGAATAAACGAATGACTTGTTGGCGATGTATTGAATAAACGAATGACTTGTTGGCGATGTATTGAATAAACGAATGACTTGTTGACTAACTCAGGTAACTCTTTTATAAAAATGGTCATAGTTTCACCCAGATCAGTCAACATTTGCGTCTGACATGAAACAATTGTGTACGACAGACAGCGGTCGTCCTCTGACAAGAAACAATTGTGTACGACAGACAGTGGTCGTCCTCTGACATGAAACAATTGTGTACGACAGACAGTGGTCGTCCTCTGACATGAAACAATTGTGTACGACAGACAGTGGTCGTCCTCTGACATGAAACAATTGTGTACGACAGACAGTGGTCGTCCTCTGACATGAAACAATTGTGTACGACATACAGTGGTCGTCCTCTGACATGAAACAATTGTGTACGACAGACAGTGGTCGTCCTCTGACAAGAAACAATTGTGTACGACAGACAGTGGTCGTCCTCTGACATGAAACAATTGTGTACGACAGACAGTGGTCGTCCTCTGACATGAAACAATTGTGTACGACAGACAGTGGTCGTCCTCTGACATGAAACAATTGTGTACGACAGACAGTGGTCGTCCTCTGACATGAAACAATTGTGTACGACAGACAGTGGTCGTCCTCTGACATGAAACAATTGTGTACGACAGACAGTGGTCGTCCTCTGACATGAAACAATTGTGTACGACAGACAGTGGTCGTCCTCTGACATGAAACAATTGTGTACGACAGACAGTGGTCGTCCTCTGACATGAAACAATTGTGTACGACAGACAGTGGTCGTCCTCTGACATGAAACAATTGTGTACGACAGACAGTGGTCGTCCTCTGACATGAAACAATTGTGTACGACAGACAGTGGTCGTCCTCTGACATGAAACAATTGTGTACGACAGACAGTGGTCGTCCTCTGACATGAAACAATTGTGTACGACAGACAGTGGTCGTCCTCTGACATGAAACAATTGTGTACGACAGACAGTGGTCGTCCTCTGACATGAAACAATTGTGTACGACAGACAGTGGTCGTCCTCTGACAAGAAACAATTGTGTACGACAGACAGTGGTCGTCCTCTGACATGAAACAATTGTGTACGACAGACAGTGGTCGTCCTCTGACATGAAACAATTGTGTACGACAGACAGTGGTCGTCCTCTGACATGAAACAATTGTGTACGACAGACAGTGGTCGTCCTCTGACATGAAACAATTGTGTACGACAGACAGTGGTCGTCCTCTGACATGAAACAATTGTGTACGACAGACAGTGGTCGTCCTCTGACATGAAACATTTGTGTACGACAGACAGTGGTAGTCCTCTGACATGAAACAATTGTGTACGACAGACAGTGGTCGTCCTCTGACATGAAACAATTGTGTACGACAGACAGTGGTCGTCCTCTGACAAGAAACAATTGTGTACGACAGACAGTGGTCGTCCTCTGACATGAAACAATTGTGTACGACAGACAGTGGTCGTCCTCTGACATGAAACAATTGTGTACGACAGACAGTGGTCGTCCTCTGACATGAAACAATTGTGTACGACAGACAGTGGTCGTCCTCTGACATGAAACAATTGTGTACGACAGACAGTGGTCGTCCTCTGACATGAAACAATTGTGTACGACAGACAGTGGTCGTCCTCTGACATGAAACAATTGTGTACGACAGACAGTGGTCGTCCTCTGACATGAAACAATTGTGTACGACAGACAGTGGTCGTCCTCTGACATGAAACAATTGTGTACGACAGACAGTGGTCGTCCTCTGACATGAAACAATTGTGTACGACAGACAGTGGTCGTCCTCTGACATGAAACAATTGTGTACGACAGACAGTGGTCGTCCTCTGACATGAAACAATTGTGTACGACAGACAGTGGTCGTCCTCTGACATGAAACAATTGTGTACGACAGACAGTGGTCGTCCTCTGACATGAAACAATTGTGTACGACAGACAGTGGTCGTCCTCTGACATGAAACAATTGTGTACGACAGACAGTGGTCGTCCTCTGACATGAAACAATTGTGTACGACAGACAGTGGTCGTCCTCTGACATGAAACAATTGTGTACGACAGACAGTGGTCGTCCTCTGACAAGAAACAATTGTGTACGACAGACAGTGGTCGTCCTCTGACATGAAACAATTGTGTACGACAGACAGTGGTCGTCCTCTGACATGAAACAATTGTGTACGACAGACAGTGGTCGTCCTCTGACATGAAACAATTGTGTACGACAGACAGTGGTCGTCCTCTGACATGAAACAATTGTGTACGACAGACAGTGGTCGTCCTCTGACATGAAACAATTGTGTACGACAGACAGTGGTCGTCCTCTGACAAGAAACAATTGTGTACGACAGACAGTGGTCGTCCTCTGACATGAAACAATTGTGTACGACAGACAGCGGTCGTCCTCTGACATGAAACAATTGTGTACGACAGACAGCGGTCGTCCTCTGTCATGATGCCAATAAAAATTAAGTTTTTAGAAAAATCTGATCAGAAAAAATATTCCCGTAATTGTGAGACAACTTCAACATGTCTGAAGTTGCGATGGGTAAACTAAACAACCTGAAGTTGCGATGGGTAAACTAAACAACCTGAAGTTGCAATGGGTAAACTAAACAACCTGAAGTTGCGATGGGTAAACTAAACAACCTGAAGTTACGATGGGTAATCTAAACAACCTGAAGTTGCGATGGGTAAACTAAACAACCTGAAGTTACGATGGGTAAACTAAACAACCTGAAGTTACGATGGGTAAACTAAACAACCTGAACTTACGATGGGTAAACTAAACAACCTGAAGTTACGATGGGTAATCTAAACAACCTGAAGTTACGATGGGTAAACTAAACAACCTGAAGTTGCGATGGGTAAACTAAACAACCTGAAGTTGCGGTGGGTAAACTAAACAACCTGAAGTTGCGATGGGTAAACTAAACAACCTGAAGTTACGATGGGTAAACTAAACAACCTGAAGTTGCGATGGGTAAACTAAACAACCTGAAGTTGCGATGGGTAAACTAAACAACCTGAAGTTGCGATGGGTAAACTAAACAACCTGAAGTTGCGATGGGTAAACTAAACAACCTAAAGTTGCGATGGGTAAACTAAACAACCTGAAGTTGCGATGGGTAAACTAAACAACCTGAAGTTGCGATGGGTAAACTAAACAACCTGAAGTTGCGATGGGTAAACTAAACAACCTGAAGTTTCGATGGGTAAACTAAACAACCTGAAGTTGCGATGGGTAAACTAAACAAACTGAAGTTGCGATGGGTAAACTAAACAACCTGAAGTTGCGATGGGTAAACTAAACAACCTGAAGTTGCGATGGGTAAACTAAACAACCTGAAGTTGCGATGGGTAAACTAAACAACCTGAAGTTGCGATGGGTAAACTAAACAACCTGAAGTTGCGATGGGTAAACTAAACAACCTGAAGTTGCGATGGGTAAACTAAACAACCTGAAGTTGCGATGTGTAAACTAAACAACCTGAAGTTGCGATGGATAAACTAAACAACCTGAAGTTGCGATGGGTAAACTAAACAACCTGAAGTTGCGATGGGTAAACTAAACAACCTGAAGTTGCAATGGGTAAACTAAACAACCTGAAGTTACGATGGGTAAACTAAACAACCTGAAGTTGCGATGGGTAAACTAAACAATCTGAATTTGCGAGGGGTAAACTAAACAACCTGAAATTGCGATGGGTAAACTAAACAACCTGAAGTTGCGATGGGTAAACTAAACAACCTGAAGTTGATATGTGTAAACTAAACAACCTGAAGTTGCGATGGGTAAACTAAACAACCTGAAGTTGCGATGGGTAAACTAAACAACTTGAAGTTGCGATGGGTAAACTAAACAACCTGAAGTTGCGATGGGTAAACTAAACAACCTGAAGTTGCGATGGGTAAACTAAAACAACCTGAAGTTACGATGGTTAAACTAAACAACCTGAAGTTACGATGGGTAAACTAAACAACCTGAAGTTACGATGGGTAAACTTAACAACCTGAAGTTACGATGGGTAAACTAAACAACCTGAAGTTACGATGGGTAATCTAAACAACTTGAAGTTGCGATGGGTAAACTTAACAACCTGAAGTTGCGATGGGTAAACTAAACAACCTGAAGTTACGAGGGGTAAACTAAACAACCTGAAGTTGCGATGGGTAAACTAAACAACCTGAAGTTGCGATGGGTAAACTAAACAACCTGAAGTTGCGTTGGGTAAACTAAACAACCTGAAGTTGCGATGGGTAAACTAAACAACCTGAAGTTGCGATGGGTAAACTAAACAACCTGAAGTTGCGATGGGTAAACTAAACAACCTGAAGTTACGATAGGTAATCTAAACAACCTGAAGTTGCGATGGGTAAACTAAACAACCTGAAGTTACGATGGGTAAACTAAACAACCTGAAGTTACGATGGGTAAACTAAACAACCTGAAGTTACGATGGGTAAACTAAACAACCTGAAGTTACGATGGGTAAACAAAACAACCAGAAGTTACGATGGGTAAACTAAACAACCTGAAGTTGCAATGGGTAAACTAAACAAACTGAAGTTGCGATGGGTAAACTAAACAACCTGAAGTTACGATGGGTAAACTAAACAACCTGAAGTTGCGATGGGTAAACTAAACAACCTGAAGTTACGATGGGTAAACTAAACAAACTGAAGTTACGATGGGTAAACTAAACAGCCTGAAGTTGCGATGGGTAAACTCAACAACCTGAAGTTGCGATGGGTAAACTAAACAACCTGAAGTTGGGATGGGTAAACTAAACAACCTGAAGTTGCGATGGGTAAACTAAACAACCTGAAGTTGCGATGGGTAAACTAAACAACCTGAAGTTGCGATGGGTAAACTAAACAACCTGAAGTTGCGATGGGTAAACTAAACAACCTGAGGTTACGATGGGTAAACTAAACAACCTGAAGTTACGATGGGTAAACTAAACAACCTGAAGTTGCGATGGGTAAACTAAACAACCTGAGGTTACGATGGGTAAACTAAACAACCTGAAGTTACGATGGGTAAACTAAACAACCTGAAGTTGCGATGGGTAAACTAAACAACCTGAAGTTACGATGGGTAAACTAAACAACCTGAAGCTACGATGGGTAAACTAAACAACCTGAAGCTACGATGGGTAAACTAAACAACCTGAAGCTACGATGGGTAAACTAAACAACCTGAAGCTACGATGGGTAAACTAAACAACCTTGCAGATTTTTAATCGGTGTTTAATTGGGCACCTTGGGTAAAATAAATGAAAACCTCGCTACAGTAATGACAACAAAAGCAAAGACCGCGTATTAAGTGTCTAAGTTAAAGTATTTTAAGATCCCCTGAGACTCGTAAAGAAAGCTCCGCGGCCAGGGCTAATATTCACCTTAGAAAAACATAGCTGTCAGCAGACGATGTCTTTCCAAACAGATTTGAGCAAACACTTCGATTAACACAAACACCATTAGCCGGTCATTTCACAATTTTAAAATGCTAAACATTAGAACCTTTCTGTAGCATTTTAAATGGGATTTCGCAAGGGATCTCAAATCATTTTTTTTTAAAACCAGAGCAGTTCACTGCGTCTTAAATTCTACGTAAGAGTCAAACTTAATTTCAAATTATGAATAATTTCTTTAAAATTTGTTCAAATGCATATTATCTTACAATGTTCCATACCTCAATGGCTTCTGTAGCCGTCTAACAATGTGCCATGTCTCAATGTGTCTTGTCTCAATGTGCCTTGTCCCAATGTGCCATGTCTCAATGTGCCATGTCTCAATGTGCCATGTCTCAATGTGTCTTGTCTCAATGTGCCTTGTCTCAATGTGCCATGTCTCAATGTTCCTTGTCTCAATGTGCCATGTCTCAATCTGTCTTGTCTGAATGTGTCTTGTCTCAATGTGCCTTGTCCCAATGTGCCATGTCTCAATGTGCCATGTCTCAATGTGCCATGTCCCAATGTGCCATGTCCCAATGTGCCATGTCTCAATGTGCCATGTCTCAATGTGCCATGTCTCAATGTGTCTTGTCTCTATATGCCTTGTCTCTATATGCCTTGTCTCAATGTGCCATGTCTCAATGTGCCATGTCTCAATGTGCCTTGTCTCAATGTGCCTTGTCTCAATGTGTCTTGTCTCAATGTGTCTTGTCTCAATGTGTCTTGTCTCAATGTGCCTTGTCTCTATGTGCCTTGTCTCAATGTGTCTTGTCTCAATGTGTCTTGTCTCAATGTGCCATGTCTCAATGTGCCTTGTCTCTATGTGCCATGTCTCAATGTGTCTTGTCTCAATGTGCCTTGTCTCTATGTGCCTTGTCTCAATGTGTCTTGTCTCAATGTGTCTTGTCTCAATGTGCCATGTCTCAATGTGCCATGTCTCAATGTGCCTTGTCTCTATGTGCCATGTCTCAATGTGCCTTGTCTCAATGTGCCTTGTCTCAATGTGTCTTGTCTCAATGTGCCTTGTCTCAATCATAATCTCCTATGACGTCACTTCTTTAGGACCAATATAATGTGCAGTAAAATTGTTGGACAAACAAAAGATATTTAGACCCCCGCTTGATATGTTTCTGAGTCTGAACTACCATTCTAGAGGACCTAATTGTCACACTGCTGAGTCTGAACTACCATTTTAGAGGACCAACTTGTCACACTGCTGAGTCTGAACTACCATTCTAGACGACCTAATTGTCACACTGCTGAGTCTGAACTACATATCACACTGATCCCTGATTAGAGAAATCCCTTGTCAGAGAGACCCCTGGTCAAGGAGATCACTGGTCAGGTAAAATGTTTCGCCCAGAACGACCTGTTTGCTTAAATCTTATTTCTAAATCGATATTTTCGAAGTAGATTCACGTTACATGAAACAAATCTCAATAAATTAATCGTTAATAAATCAAACTACAACAAATGGTTCACCTTACTTGCAAAATAAAAATCCCGAGAAAATAACGTTCGAACACTTGCATTGAAAGGTCCATGTAGTGCAAGAAACACAACCAATATGTTACTGATGAATGAAACGCATTTCTATGTTGTTGTTTTCCCTGGACGTATTCGATTACCACATAAACCCAGAGAATTGGGTCAAAGAATGTTGACTTTTCAAATCCTTGAATTTATGATGTCACGGGAGAGCCATCCCCATGTAAGTAAGTGTCCAACTAACCGTCTGCCGTGCAATGATTGGGACAGGTCATCCCCATGTGTAAGTAAGTGTCCAACTAACCGTCTGTCGTGCAATGATTGGGACAGGCCATCCCCATGTAAGTAAGTGTCCAACTAACCGTCTGCCATGCAATGATTGGGACAGGTCATCCCCATGTGTAAGTAAGTGTCCAACTATCCGTCTGTCGTGCAATGATTGGGACAGGTCATCCCCATGTGTCAGTAAGCGTCCAACTAACCGTCTGTCGTGCAATGATTGGGACAGGTCATCCCCATGTGTAAGTAAGTGTCCAACTATCCGTCTGTCGTGCAATGATTGGGACAGGTCATCCCCATGTGTAAGTAAGTGTCCAACTATCCGTCTGTCGTGCAATGATTGGGACAGGTCATCCCCATGTAAGTAAGTGTCCAACTAACCGTCTGCCATGCAATGATTGGGACAGGTCATCCCCATGTGTAAGTAAGTGTCCAACTATCCATCTGTCGTGCAATGATTGGGACAGGTCATCCCCATGTAAGTAAGTGTCCAACTAACCGTCTGCCATGCAATGATTGGGACAGGTCATCCCCATGTAAGTAAGTGTCCAACTATCCGTCTGTCGTGCAATGATTGGGACAGGTCATCCCCATGTAAGTAAGTGTCCAACTACCCGTCTGTCGTGCAATGATTGGGACAGGTCATCCCCATGTAAGTAAGTGTCCAACTAACCGTCTGCCATGCAATGATTGGGGCAGGTCATCCCCATGTGTAAGTAAGTGTCCAACTACCCGTCTGTCGTGCAATGATTGGGACAGGTCATCCCCATGTAAGTAAGTGTCCAACTAACCGTCTGCCATGCAATGATTGGGACAGGTCATCCCCATGTGTAAGTAAGTGTCCAACTACCCGTCTGTCGTGCAATGATTGGGACAGGTCATCCCCATGTAAGTAAGTGTCCAACTAACCGTCTGCCGTGCAATGATTGGGACAGGTCATCCCCATGTAAGTAAGTGTCCAACTAACCGTCTGCCGTGCAATGATTGGGGCAGGTCATCCCCATGTAAGTAAGTGTCCAACTAACCGTCTGCCATGCAATGATTGGGACAGGTCATCCCCATGTAAGTAAGTGTCCAACTACCCGTCTGCCGTGCAATGATTGGGACAGGTCATCCCCATGTGTAAGTAAGTGTCCAACTACCCGTCTGCCGTGCAATGATTGGGACAGGTCATCCCCATGTAAGTAAGTGTCCAACTAACCGTCTGCCGTGCAATGATTGGGACAGGTCATCCCCATGTGTAAGTAAGTGTCCAACTACCCGTCTGTCGTGCAATGATTGGGACAGGTCATCCCCATGTAAGTAAGTGTCCAACTAACCGTCTGCCGTGCAATGATTGGGACAGGTCATCCCCATGTAAGTAAGTGTCCAACTAACCGTCTGCCGTGCAATGATTGGGACAGGTCATCCCCATGTAAGTAAGTGTCCAACTACCCGTCTGCCGTGCAATGATTGGGACAGGTCATCTCCATGTGTAAGTGAGCGTCCAACTATCCGTCTGCCGTGCAATGATTGGGACAGGTCATCCCCATGTAAGTAAGTGTCCAACTATCCGTCTGCCGTGCAATGATTGGGACAGGTCATCCCCATGTGTAAGTAAGTGTCCAACTATCCGTCTGTCGTGCAATGATTGGGACAGGTCATCCCCATGTGTAAGTAAGTGTCCAACTAACCGTCTGCCGTGCAATGATTGGGACAGGTCATCCCCATGTAAGTAAGTGTCCAACTATCCGTCTGTCGTGCAATGATTGGGACAGGTCATCCCCATGTGTAAGTAAGTGTCCAACTAACCGTCTGCCGTGCAATGATTGGGACAGGTCATCCCCATGTGTAAGTAAGTGTCCAACTATCCGTCTGCCGTGCAATGATTGGGACAGGTCATCCCCATGTGTAAGTAAGTGTCCAACTATCCGTCTGTCGTGCAATGATTGGGACAGGTCATCCCCATGTGTAAGTAAGTGTCCAACTATCCGTCTGTCGTGCAATGATTGGGACAGGTCATCCCCATGTGTAAGTAAGTGTCCAACTATCCGTCTGCCGTGCAATGATTGGGACAGGTCATCCCCATGTGTAAGTAAGTGTCCAACTATCCGTCTGTCGTGCAATGATTGGGACAGGTCATCCCCATGTAAGTAAGTGTCCAACTATCCGTCTGTCGTGCAATGATTGGGACAGGTCATCCCCATGTAAGTAAGTGTCCAACTATCCGTCTGTCGTGCAATGATTGGGACAGGTCATCCCCATGTAAGTAAGTGTCCAACTATCCGTCTGTCGTGCAATGATTGGGACAGGTCATCCCCATGTGTAAGTAAGTGTCCAACTATCCGTCTGTCGTGCAATGATTGGGACAGGTCATCCCCATGTAAGTAAGTGTCCAACTATCCGTCTGTCGTGCAATGATTGGGACAGGTCATCCCCATGTGTAAGTAAGTGTCCAACTATCCGTCTGTCGTGCAATGATTGGGACAGGTCATCCCCATGTAAGTAAGTGTCCAACTATCCGTCTGTCGTGCAATGATTGGGACAGGTCATCCCCATGTAAGTAAGTGTCCAACTAACCGTCTGTCGTGCAATGATTGGGACAGGTCATCCCCATGTGTAAGTAAGTGTCCAACTATCCGTCTGTCGTGCAATGATTGGGACAGGTCATCCCCATGTAAGTAAGTGTCCAACTATCCGTCTGTCGTGCAATGATTGGGACAGGTCATCCCCATGTAAGTAAGTGTCCAACTATCCGTCTGTCGTGCAATGATTGGGACAGGTCATCCCCATGTGTAAGTAAGTGTCCAACTAACCGTCTGCCGTGCAATGATTGGGACAGGTCATCCCCATTTGTAAGTAAGTGTCCAACTATCCGTCTGTCGTGCAATGATTGGGGCAGGTCATCCCCATGTAAGTACGTGTCCAACTAACCGTCTGCCGTGCAATGATTGGGACAGGTCATCCCCATGTGTAAGTAAGTGTCCAACTAACCGTCTGCCGTGCAATGATTGGGACAGGTCATCCCCATGTAAGTAAGTGTCCAACTAACCGTCTGCCGTGCAATGATTGGGACAGGTCATCCCCATGTGTAAGTAAGTGTCCAACTAACCGTCTGCCGTGCAATGATTGGGACAGGTCATCCCCATGTGTAAGTAAGTGTCCAACTATCCGTCTGCCGTGCAATGATTGGGACAGGTCATCCCCATGTGTAAGTAAGTGTCCAACTATCCGTCTGCCGTGCAATGATTGGGACAGGTCATCCCCATGTGTAAGTAAGTGTCCAACTAACCGTCTGCCGTGCAATGATTGGGACAGGTCATCCCCATGTGTAAGTAAGTGTCCAACTATCCGTCTGTCGTGCAATGATTGGGACAGGTCATCCCCATGTGTAAGTAAGTGTCCAACTATCCGTTTGTCGTGCAATGATTGGGACAGGTCATCCCCATGTAAGTAAGTGTCCAACTAACCGTCTGCCATGCAATGATTGGGACAGGTCATCCCCATGTGTAAGTAAGTGTCCAACTATCCGTCTGTCGTGCAATGATTGGGACAGGTCATCCCCATGTAAGTAAGTGTCCAACTAACCGTCTGCCATGCAATGATTGGGACAGGTCATCCCCATGTAAGTAAGTGTCCAACTATCCGTCTGTCGTGCAATGATTGGGACAGGTCATCCCCATGTAAGTAAGTGTCCAACTACCCGTCTGTCGTGCAATGATTGGGACAGGTCATCCCCATGTAAGTAAGTGTCCAACTAACCGTCTGCCATGCAATGATTGGGGCAGGTCATCCCCATGTGTAAGTAAGTGTCCAACTACCCGTCTGTCGTGCAATGATTGGGACAGGTCATCCCCATGTAAGTAAGTGTCCAACTAACCGTCTGCCATGCAATGATTGGGACAGGTCATCCCCATGTGTAAGTAAGTGTCCAACTACCCGTCTGTCGTGCAATGATTGGGACAGGTCATCCCCATGTAAGTAAGTGTCCAACTAACCGTCTGCCGTGCAATGATTGGGACAGGTCATCCCCATGTAAGTAAGTGTCCAACTAACCGTCTGCCGTGCAATGATTGGGGCAGGTCATCCCCATGTAAGTAAGTGTCCAACTAACCGTCTGCCATGCAATGATTGGGACAGGTCATCCCCATGTAAGTAAGTGTCCAACTACCCGTCTGCCGTGCAATGATTGGGACAGGTCATCCCCATGTGTAAGTAAGTGTCCAACTACCCGTCTGCCGTGCAATGATTGGGACAGGTCATCCCCATGTAAGTAAGTGTCCAACTAACCGTCTGCCGTGCAATGATTGGGACAGGTCATCCCCATGTGTAAGTAAGTGTCCAACTACCCGTCTGTCGTGCAATGATTGGGACAGGTCATCCCCATGTAAGTAAGTGTCCAACTAACCGTCTGCCGTGCAATGATTGGGACAGGTCATCCCCATGTAAGTAAGTGTCCAACTAACCGTCTGCCGTGCAATGATTGGGACAGGTCATCCCCATGTAAGTAAGTGTCCAACTATCCCGTCTGCCGTGCAATGATTGGGACAGGTCATCTCCCATGTGTAAGTGAGCGTCCAACTATCCGTCTGCCGTGCAATGATTGGGACAGGTCATCCCCATGTAAGTAAGTGTCCAACTATCCGTCTGCCGTGCAATGATTGGGACAGGTCATCCCCATGTGTAAGTAAGTGTCCAACTATCCGTCTGTCGTGCAATGATTGGGACAGGTCATCCCCATGTGTAAGTAAGTGTCCAACTAACCGTCTGCCGTGCAATGATTGGGACAGGTCATCCCCATGTAAGTAAGTGTCCAACTATCCGTCTGTCGTGCAATGATTGGGACAGGTCATCCCCATGTGTAAGTAAGTGTCCAACTAACCGTCTGCCGTGCAATGATTGGGACAGGTCATCCCCATGTGTAAGTAAGTGTCCAACTATCCGTCTGCCGTGCAATGATTGGGACAGGTCATCCCCATGTGTAAGTAAGTGTCCAACTATCCGTCTGTCGTGCAATGATTGGGACAGGTCATCCCCATGTGTAAGTAAGTGTCCAACTATCCGTCTGTCGTGCAATGATTGGGACAGGTCATCCCCATGTGTAAGTAAGTGTCCAACTATCCGTCTGCCGTGCAATGATTGGGACAGGTCATCCCCATGTGTAAGTAAGTGTCCAACTATCCGTCTGTCGTGCAATGATTGGGACAGGTCATCCCCATGTAAGTAAGTGTCCAACTATCCGTCTGTCGTGCAATGATTGGGACAGGTCATCCCCATGTAAGTAAGTGTCCAACTATCCGTCTGTCGTGCAATGATTGGGACAGGTCATCCCCATGTAAGTAAGTGTCCAACTATCCGTCTGTCGTGCAATGATTGGGACAGGTCATCCCCATGTGTAAGTAAGTGTCCAACTATCCGTCTGTCGTGCAATGATTGGGACAGGTCATCCCCATGTAAGTAAGTGTCCAACTATCCGTCTGTCGTGCAATGATTGGGACAGGTCATCCCCATGTGTAAGTAAGTGTCCAACTATCCGTCTGTCGTGCAATGATTGGGACAGGTCATCCCCATGTAAGTAAGTGTCCAACTATCCGTCTGTCGTGCAATGATTGGGACAGGTCATCCCCATGTAAGTAAGTGTCCAACTAACCGTCTGTCGTGCAATGATTGGGACAGGTCATCCCCATGTGTAAGTAAGTGTCCAACTATCCGTCTGTCGTGCAATGATTGGGACAGGTCATCCCCATGTAAGTAAGTGTCCAACTATCCGTCTGTCGTGCAATGATTGGGACAGGTCATCCCCATGTAAGTAAGTGTCCAACTATCCGTCTGTCGTGCAATGATTGGGACAGGTCATCCCCATGTGTAAGTAAGTGTCCAACTAACCGTCTGCCGTGCAATGATTGGGACAGGTCATCCCCATTTGTAAGTAAGTGTCCAACTATCCGTCTGTCGTGCAATGATTGGGGCAGGTCATCCCCATGTAAGTACGTGTCCAACTAACCGTCTGCCGTGCAATGATTGGGACAGGTCATCCCCATGTGTAAGTAAGTGTCCAACTAACCGTCTGCCGTGCAATGATTGGGACAGGTCATCCCCATGTAAGTAAGTGTCCAACTAACCGTCTGCCGTGCAATGATTGGGACAGGTCATCCCCATGTGTAAGTAAGTGTCCAACTAACCGTCTGCCGTGCAATGATTGGGACAGGTCATCCCCATGTGTAAGTAAGTGTCCAACTATCCGTCTGCCGTGCAATGATTGGGACAGGTCATCCCCATGTGTAAGTAAGTGTCCAACTATCCGTCTGCCGTGCAATGATTGGGACAGGTCATCCCCATGTGTAAGTAAGTGTCCAACTAACCGTCTGCCGTGCAATGATTGGGACAGGTCATCCCCATGTGTAAGTAAGTGTCCAACTATCCGTCTGTCGTGCAATGATTGGGACAGGTCATCCCCATGTGTAAGTAAGTGTCCAACTATCCGTCTGTCGTGCAATGATTGGGACAGGTCATCCCCATGTGTAAGTAAGTGTCCAACTATCCGTCTGTCGTGCAATGATTGGGACAGGTCATCCCCATGTGTAAGTAAGTGTCCAACTATCCGTCTGTCGTGCAATGATTGGGACAGGTCATCCCCATGTGTAAGTAAGTGTCCAACTATCCGTCTGTCGTGCAATGATTGGGACAGGTCATCCCCATGTAAGTAAGTGTCCAACTATCCGTCTGTCGTGCAATGATTGGGACAGGTCATCCCCATGTGTAAGTAAGTGTCCAACTAACCGTCTGCCGTGCAATGATTGGGACAGGTCATCCCCATGTGTAAGTAAGTGTCCAACTATCCGTCTGTCGTGCAATGATTGGGACAGGTCATCCCCATGTAAGTAAGTGTCCAACTACCCGTCTGCCGTGCAATGATTGGGACAGGTCATTCTTCCAATACTATCGCGTCTGTCACACATACAGAGGCTGCACAAAACGTAAAATGGCAGGTAGGGTGCTCAAACGATACCCCAAGTGAACGATACCCCAAGTGAACGATACCCCAAGTGAACGATACCCCAAGTGCCAACATTACCAGATGCAAGTTGTTGTTATTATCCAGTAAAGCAAAATGTTAATTAATTTTGTTGACATGAAAATAAGTAGAGTTTATTACAACTATGACCTTGACTCAATCTCTCTCTCTCTCTCTCTCTCTCTCTCTCTGTCTCTTTCTCTCTTAAAATTTCAATATGTCTTTTACTTTTCTCCTGAGTTTATAAAATATATTAAAACACTACAGCCTCCTTTGACACTATTTTAGACATAAATGACACGAAACATAAACTCGGGGCCTACTAAGGCTAGCACACATATTACAAGAGCTACCTAAACGAACCAAGACTACGCATTGTCATCTTAGTGCTACGCCTGGTCATACTAAAGCTACCCTTGGCCATCTTAGTGCTACCCCTGGTCATACTAAATCTACCCTTGGCCATCTCAGTGCTACCCCTGGTCATACTAAAGCTACTCATGGCCATCTTAGTGCTACCCCTGGTCATACTAAAGCTACCCTTGGCCATCTTAGTGCTACCCCTGGTCATACTAAATCTACCCTTGGCCATCTTAGTGCTATCCCTGGTCATACTAAAGCTAATCATGGCCATCTTAGTGCTACCCCTGGTCATACTAAAGCTACCCTTGGCCATCTTAGTGCTACCCCTGGTCATACTAAAGCTACCCTTGGCCATCTTAGTGCTATCCCTGGTCATACTAAAGCTACCCTTGGCCATCTTAGTGCTACCCCTGGTCATACTAAAGCTACCCTTGGCCATCTTAGTGCTACCCCTGGTCATACTAAAGCTACCCTTGGCCATCTTAGTGCTACCCCTGGTCATACTAAATCTACCCTTGGCCATCTTAGTGCTATCCCTGGTCATACTAAAGCTAATCATGGCCATCTTAGTGCTACCCCTGGTCATACTAAAGCTACCCTTGGCCATCTTAGTGCTACCCCTGGTCATACTAAAGCTACCCTTGGCCATCTTAGTGCTATCCCTGGTCATACTAAAGCTACCCTTGGCCATCTTAGTGCTATCCCTGGTCATACTAAAGCTACCCTTGGCCATCTTAGTGCTACCCCTGGTCATACTAAAGCTACCCTTGGCCATCTTAGTGCTACCCCTGGTCATACTAAATCTACCCTTGGCCATCTTATTGCTATCCCTGGTCATACTAAAGCTAATCATGGCCATCTTAGTGCTACCCCTGGTCATACTAAAGCTACCCTTGGCCATCTTAGTGCTACCCCTGGTCATACTAAAGCTACCCTTGGCCATCTTAGTGCTATCCCTGGTCATACTAAAGCTACCCTTGGCCATCTTAGTGCTACCCCTGGTCATACTAAAGCTACCCTTGACCACCCATGGCCATACTAAGAATACCCCAATGGCCCGGTGGCTGGACTGTGTCAGTGCAAATAAATAATAAAAATAATAATTTTTATAAACAAAAACAAAGCAACAAAGTTTGCAAAGGTGTGGTAAAAACCTTTACATATTTTATATCAATCTAATCCTAAACAAACTTAATATAAATAATGAACTATCCGTGTTGAAATTTCATGTATGCCATAGTGAACAATTATTCTGTATACACCGTTACGAGAAAACCAATGTGTTCAGTTTAAAAAAAAATCATTTTTATGTTAAGCAGAGCAACAAAAGTTCATGAATAGATTTCTGGATAATGGTTGCATATTGCTGGGGAGGACGATTGGCAAGGGGGGGAGGGGGGGAGGGGGTAAATGATGTCATAGGGATGTCAATTCTCAGATATGAAAACGTCATTTCATCTAATGTAATGTTGCAATTTTTAGATAATTTTACATTATTTTAAAGTTTTTCGTGAAACTATGTTTTTCAGCAAAAACAAAAGCAGGTTTAAAATTTTTTTGGAACAATACTATTAATGAGAGAACTCAATGCTATTAATAGATCATGAGAGAATTCAATGCTATTAATAGATCATGAGAGAATTCAATGCTATTAATAGATCATGAGAGAATTCAATGCTATTAATAGATCATGAGAGAATTCAAGACTATTAATTGTGGCTGCGGAAATTAACGATTAATTAATCGATTCATCGTTAACAATTTTAATGAATTAAAATTAATTTGATCAATTAAAATTCGATTAAATTTAAGAAACTGTTTCTAATTTTTTTTCCACCAATTTATTAATAATTTTATATATTTTTGTACTTACATTCTTTTCCCTCGTATTATTATTATTTATTTACATATGCATACGTAAACAAAAAGGTTTTTCTTCCATATTTCTGCACAGCAGAACGAATTTGCTGTGTGACGTCACAACATTTGGGAGCCATGGAATTACCGTGACTTAACCGAGTCCCCGAAATGATGAATCGCGACTTAACGGGATATGTATATACTTTTTGCAAAATATAATCGAAATTAATCGATTAAAATTTAACCCGATAAAACTGACAAATTTCTTTTAAAAATCAGTACCAGCCCTACTATTATTAGATCATGAGAGAATTTAATACTATTAATAGATCATGAGGGAATTCCATAGATATTTATGTTGTTAGCTTTCCACCATGAAAATGACAATGACTAAACAAACAAAATTTGATCCTACATGTCGGTGTAAGCATCATTACCATTTCATGTCCCACTCTTCCATCCAGCCTCACACACACCCACACCTCCATCCAGCCTCTCACACACCCACACCTCCATCCAGCCTCCCACACCTCCATCCAGCCTCCCACACCTCCATCCGGCCTCCCATGCACCCACACCTCCATCCAGCCTCCCATACCTCCATCCAGCCTCCCACACCTCCATCCGGCCTCCCATGCACCCACACCTCCATCCAGCCTCCCATACCTCCATCCAGCCTCCCACACACCCACACCTCCATCCAGCCTCCCACACACCCACACCTCCATCCAGCCTCCCACACACCCACAGCTCCATCCAGCCTCCCACACACCCACACCTCCATCCAGCCTCCCACACCTCCATCCAGCCTCTCACACACCCACACCTCCATCCAGCCTCCCACAAACCCACACCTTCATCCAGCCTCACACACACACACACCTCCATCCAGCCTCCCACACCTCCATCCAGCCTCTCACACACCCACACCTCCATCCAGCCTCTCACACACCCACACCTCCATCCAGCCTCCCACACACCCACACCTCCATCGAGCCTCCCACACACCCAAACCTCCATCCAGCCTCCCACACACCCACACCTCCATCCAGCCTCCCACACCTCCATCCAGCCTCCCACACCTCCATCCAGCCTCTCACATACCCACACCTCCATCCAGCCTCCCACACACCCACACCTCCATTCAGCCTCTCACACACCCATACCTCCATCCAGCCTCCCACACACCCACACCTCCATCCAGTCTCCCACACACCCACACCTCCATTCAGCCTCCCACACACCTACACCTCCATCCAGCCTCTCACACACCCACATCTCCATCCAGCCTCTCACATACCCACACCTCCATCCAGCCTCCCACACACCCACACCTCCATTCAGCCTCTCACACACCCACACCTCCATCCAGCCTCCCACACACCCACACCTCCATTCAGCCTCCCACACACCTACACCTCCATCCAACCTCTGACACACCCATCCGCTCGTATCGGGTTCGGTCCTTCTTCGTTCACCTTGTTAGAGTGGAATATCAGTCATCCAGTTGCCACTGTGCCTTCAACTGACGTCAATTTCACATATTCCCCAGCCCCTTCCTCACCTTTAAAAAACAACACACAAGCTATTTTTAGCTCACTGGACACTGACACAATATTTGTTTTAATCGTTATCAAGATGATGTCGCACCTTTTCTCCCGACTTGTTGCCGTAAAATGATTTATGAGATAAAGAACGACAACACCTGGGAATCCCCCCAATGAGCGAGTGTATAATTGGTATCAAGCTAGCCTCGTGGCTGATAAAACCACTTGTCCAAATGGATAACGAACTTTCCACGAGTGCTGAAAACGTCCCGTGTGCGGAATGTTTTAGTAACCACGATATCTTGCGGTGAGAGGCGAAGAGTGTCGAAAAGGTCAAGGCATGCGTCAAATACATTTTCAGATGCACTGGGTGAGGTAATTTGACCTTTCAATCCATAAGGTTTTACAGTTGTTGAATAATTGTAGTATTAATTAGTGTTAGTATGTTGGAAAATGTCGGTTATTTTATAGTCACTGTGCTGTGATAGGGAGAGTTAATATTGTCACTGTGTGATAGGGAGAGTTAATATTGTCACTGTGATGTGAAAGGTCAGTAAACCAAACATTTGACAGATATGTCTAGAGTCACTGTGACAGTAAACCAACCATTTGACAGAAATGTCTAGTCACTGTGACAGTAAACCAACCATTTGACAGAAATGTCTAGAATCACTGTGTTAGTAAACCACCCATTTAACAGATATGTCTAGAGTCACTGTGACAGTAAACCAACCATTTGACAGAAATGTCTAGAATCACTGTGTTAGTAAACCAAACATTTGACAGATATGTCTAGAGTCACTGTGACAGTAAACCAAACTTTTGACAGAAATTTCTAGAATCACTGTGACAGTAAACCACCCATTTAACAGATATGTCTAGAGTCACTGTGACAGTAAACCAACCATTTGACAGAAATGTCTAGAATCACTGTGACAGTAAACCACCCATTTAACAGATATGTCTAGAGTCACTGTGACAGTAAACCAACCATTTGACAGAAATGTCTAGAATCACTGTGTTAGTAAACCAAACATTTGACAGATATGTCTAGAGTCACTGTGACAGTAAACCAAACTTTTGACAGAAATTTCTAGAATCACTGTGTTAGTAAACCACCCATTTAACAGATATGTCTAGAGTCACTGTGACAGTAAACCAACCATTTGACAGATATGTCTAGTCACTGTGACAGTAAACCAACCATTTGACAGATATTTCTAGTCACTGTGACAGTAAACCAACCATTTGACAGATATGTCTAGTCACTGTGACAGTAAACCAACCATTTGACAGATATGTCTAGTCACTGTGACAGTAAACCAACCATTTGACAGATACGTCTAGTCACTGTGACAGTAAACCAACCATTTGACAGATATGTCTAGTCACTGTGACAGTAAACCAACCATTTGACAGATATGTCTAGTCACTGTGACAGTAAACCAACCATTTGACAGATATGTCTAGTCACTGTGACAGTAAACCAACCATTTGACAGATATGTCTAGTCACTGTGACAGTAAACCAACCATTTGACAGATATGTCTAGTCACTGTGACAGTAAACCAACCATTTGACAGATATGTCTAGTCACTGTGACAAATTAAGATCTGCCAATGAGACTCAGTCGGCCACAAGTGTAAATATGACTGACTATCGGAATTTGGACGGCCACAGATTTGACGGCCGAGAAATTGGACGGCCACAGATTTGACGGCCGAGAAATTGGACGGCCAGTGATAAGAGATGGATCGAATCTGCGGAAAGGTTCAGAAGACTCATTTTTCAAAAGGCGGGAAAAGACTTGAACATTCATTAATAGTGGGGGAGGGGGGGGAGATGACATTTTTATATATAAAACATAATTGTTTGCTAACAGGATTATACTCATACTCTCCTAACTATGAGGCACTGGCCAATGATATGCAATGCCAAAGATTACAATTACATTGACATATAGTATAGTACACTGTATTATATTTTTTTAAATAAAATGTTTTCTTTGTATTTGTGTTTTTTGTTCACTTTGTTTACGTTTTTGTAAATACATTTCTCTCTGTGTATGCAGTTTGAATAATAATTTAATTATTTTGAAACATTATTGTTTATTATATAATTTATTTATGAATCAATTATGAATATAAGAAAAATAAATTATGGTAAAATGAGAAGTTATGGAAGGAGTATGTCGATTAAAAATAGGGGGTGCCTGCCACCCTACCGTTATTTTAGAATGTGCTCTAGAGTACAAAAAGGTTGGGAACCCCTGCGTTAGAGTGAACTAAACAGACCTAAAGTAACAGATATAACTCATTCCATTAGTTAGAGGCCGAACC
Source organism: Ampullaceana balthica (assembly GCA_944989445.1). Classification (NCBI taxonomy): domain Eukaryota; kingdom Metazoa; phylum Mollusca; class Gastropoda; family Lymnaeidae; genus Ampullaceana; species Ampullaceana balthica. The sequence goes on along the minus strand of CALYLW010000607.1, from coordinate 240,264 downwards.
CGAAACTTAGATCAATAAAGAAGAAAGCGAGTAAGACAACATCACGGGATCGAGACGTTAAACGAGGATAAATCAAGGCAAGAAACCCTCGCCTGCGGACTGTGACAGCCCTACATTTATAGACTCCGTGATCAGCTGATAACACAAGGCGTATAATTTAGAGCTTCTCCGTCTCTAACTGTCATGGATACTTTCTCGCATCGACCTGTGCCTTCCATGAGAGAACTGTAATCGAATTTTTTAACATGTAGGATTACTATTGAAAATGTCAATAGATTTCTAGACCAATAAACTAAATTTTGCCTTGATTATATAATATATATGTTTGTTTGTTTGTGGTAAAATAGCGGAGAGAAGATGTTCATAATTAAATAAAATGTTAAGACACGCCCACTGTCAACTTTGATGTCCTTGGGTTAAGACACGCCCACTGTCAACTTTGATGTCCTTGGGTTAAGACACACCCACTGTCAACTTTGATGTCCTTGGGTTAAGACACGCCCACTGTCAACTTTAATGTCCTTGGGTTAAGACACACCCACTGTCAACTTTGATGTCCTTGGGTTAAGACACACCCACTGTCAACTTTGATGTCCTTGGGTTAAGACATACCCACTGTCAACTTTGATGTCCTTGGGTTAAGACACACCCACTGTCAACTTTGATGTCCTTGGGTTAAGACACGCCAACTGTCAACTTTGATGTCCTTGGGTTAAGACACACCCACTGTCAACTTTGATGTCCTTGGGTTAAGACACACCCACTGTCAACATTGATGTCCTTGGGTTAAGACACACCCACTGTCAACTTTGATGTCCTTGGGTTAAGACACACCCACTGTCAACTTTGATGTCCTTGGGCAAGTCTCAGTTTTTTTAAATAATGGGATACTGGGATACTGTGATACTGGGATATGGGATACTAGGATACTGGGCTACTGGGATATGGGATACAGGGATATGGGATACTGGGATATGGGATACTGGGATACACAGATACTGGGATACTAGGATACTAGGATACTGGGATACACGGATACTGGGATACACGGATACTGGGATACACGGATACTGGGATACTGGGATACTACTACTCTTCTGCCCACAAAGAAAAAACAGAGAATTTCCAAAACCCGAAAGACAACACAGACGAATGTGAAATGTTTCGGCCTAAAAGTAATCCCTGTATTTACCTGCAAGAAAAGCTTCAAATATATTCCCCTGACCACAGTTAGAAAAACTTGGACCGCTGTGTTGATGGACACTAGAGAAAGTCCTTTGGCGTGCGCGCTTTTGAATAGGCGGCACCTAAATTGTGGAAGTCTCAGAAATTTTTTAACGAAAAAAAAACAAAGATAAATTTTCTAAAAATTTGAAGACTTCTTTTATTTTTATTTGATGGAGTTTTTAAACAAATATGTATTCCTTTGTTGGCTATTATATGTACTCCTATGTTGACTATTATATGTACTCCTATGTTTGCTATTATATGTACTCCTATGTTGGCTATTATATGTACTCCTATGTTGACTATTATATGTACTCCTATGTTGACTATTATATGTACTCCTATGTTGACTATTATATGTACTCCTTTGTTGGCTATTATATGTACTCCTATGTTGACTATTATATGTACTCCTATGTTGGCTATTATATGTACTCCTATGTTGGCTATTATATGTACTCCTATGTTGGCTATTATATGTACTCCTATGTTGACTATTATATGTACTCCTATGTTGGCTATTATATGTACTCCTATGTTGACTATTATATGTACTCCTATGTTGACTATTATATGTACTCCTATGTTGACTATTATATGTACTCCTATGTTGACTATTATATGTACTCCTATGTTGACTATTATATGTACTCCTATGTTGGCTATTATATGTACTCATATGTTGGCTATTATATGTACTCCTTTGTTGGCTATTATATGTACTCCTATGTTGGCTATTATGTGTACTCCTATGTTGGCTATTATATGTACTCCTATGTTGGCTATTATATGTACTCCTATGTTGGCTATTATATGTACTCCTATGTTGACTATTATATGTACTCCTATGTTGGCTATTATATGTACTCCTATGTTGACTATTATATGTACTCCTATGTTGACTATTATATGTACTCCTATGTTGACTATTATATGTACTCCTATGTTGACTATTATATGTACTCCTATGTTGACTATTATATGTACTCCTATGTTGGCTATTATATGTACTCCTATGTTGACTATTATATGTACTCCTATGTTGACTATTATATGTACTCCTATGTTGACTATTATATGTACTCCTATGTTGACTATTATATGTACTCCTATGTTGGCTATTATATGTACTCCTATGTTGACTATTATATGTACTCCTATGTTGACTATTATATGTACTCCTATGTTGGCTATTATATGTACTCATATGTTGGCTATTATATGTACTCCTATGTTGACTATTATATGTACTCCTATGTTGACTATTATATGTACTCCTTTGTTGACTATTATAAAAATACTTTTATTATTTCTGTCATCGGCGTTGTTCTTTACGTATTTGTGTTTGTGTATTTGCGTATTTATATTTGTATATTTGTGTTTGTGTATTTGTCTTTATATTTGTGTATTTGTGTTTGTGTATTTGTGTTTGTGTATTTGTGTATTTGTGTTTGTGTATTTATATTTATGTATTTGTGTTTGTGTATTTGTGCTTGTGTATTTATATTTGTGTATTTGTGTATTTGTGTTTGTTTATTTGTGCTTGTGTATTTATATTTGTGTATTTGTGTTTGTGTATTTGTGATTGTGTATTTGAGCTTGGGTATTTATATTTGTGTATTTGTGTTTGTGTATTTGTGTTTGTGTATTTATGTTTGTGTATTTGTGTTTGTGTATTTGTGGTTGTGTATTTCCGTTAAATATTGGAGCCCCTTCTACTGAGGCGACACAGTAACAGCCTCATCGACCTTGACATTCTTTTAATCCAGATCAACTCTGAAGGAGTTATGGTTATTGCTGCATGACTCCTCCATGTTTCGTGACGATATATTCAACAAGTTGAGATATTACCATCACGCACACAGACACAATTAGAAGAGTCTCAGTTTAGTAGTGTGCTGGATATAATATATAACCTGCTAAGTATATAATAATTATCGCAATAAAAATGAAATGAATTGTAAAAGATACACCATCGTATGGTAGATTAGCGAGTGGGGTGTGGGCGCCCAACGGATACATAGCAAGGGGCGGAAATTACCCTAAAGCTGGTCCTACTTACTGTTGCTAATACAAAGATCCAAGAAATAGAGTTAAAAATAGCACTTTTCCAAGTCAATGCCTCTTATCTAATGTGACTAAAATTAATGTACAATAAAGTATCCTATTATAATACCTCCAAATGCCCAGTTAATAACACCAAATGACTTTTTATAATACCACAACATGCCTTGATAATACCAAGAAATGCCTTGTTACTCGAACTTCAAACAAATCACATCTTTCTACTAACTATTTAACAATAATGAATCACATCTTTCTACTAACTGTTTAACAATAATGAATCACATCTTTCTACTAACTGTTTAACAATAATGAATCACATCTTTCTACTAACTGTTTAACAATAATGAATCACATCTTTCTACTAACTGTTTAACAATAATGAATCACATCTTTCTACTAACTGTTTAACAATAATGAATCACATCTTTCTACTAACTGTTTAACAATAATGAATCACATCTTTCTACTAAATGTTTAACAATAATGAATCACATCTTTCTACTAACTGTTTAACAATAATGAATCACATCTTTCTACTAACTGTTTAACAATAATGAATCACATCTTTCTACTAACTGTTTAACAATAATGAATCACATCTTTCTACTAACTGTTTAACAATAATGAATCACATCTTTCTACTAACTGTTTAACAATAATGAATCACATCTTTCTACTAACTGTTTAACAATAATGAATCACATCTTTCTACTAACTGTTTAACAATAATGAATCACATCTTTCTACTAACTGTTTAACAAGGATGCCCAACTTTCCAATGTTCCCCTAGCTCCAATCTCTCAACTTCTTCAATGTAGAAAGACGTTATAAAATGTGAGAACCACTACAACGTTATACAGAGAAAACTCCAACCCCATGTAAACGTGAAAGTAGATAATGATGGAGCTCTGTAATTGTGAAACTTGACTGAATGACTGAATTAGAGCACTCATGACTTGCAGTCCATCTGAATGACTGAATTAGAGCAATCATGACTTGCAGTCCGTCAGAATGACTGAATTAGAACAATCATGACTTGCAGTCCGACTGAATGACTGAATTAAAGCAATCATGTCTTGCAGTCCGTCTGAATGACTAAATTAAAGCAATCATGACTTGCAGTCCGACTGAATGACTGAATTAAAGCAATCATGTCTTGCAGTCCATCTGAATGACTGAATTAAAGCAATCATGTCTTGCAGTCCGTCTGAATGACTAAATTAAAGCAATCATGACTTGCAGTCCGTAATACGTGATGTCATTTCTGAGAACAATAAAGCGCACTATGCCATCTTATTATTTTCCAAGTATATCTTCGTTCGTATAATGATATGATCTTGTTTTTCAGACAAAGTTGCCAAACTCATATGCACAATTAAAGTACACGGATAACTTATAAACTGAATGCCCAGATGTTCTAAAAAGAGTTCCGTCATTATGTAATAAACACTGCTGCTAAGAGATCGGTCACGGCGCCATTCCATACATCCCATATGACGAGTATCCCCTCCCCCCTGATGAGTACCCATGTCACTCGAGCCGTGTCCTGCCAACCATGTCACTCGAGCCGTGTCCAGCCAACCATGTCACTCGAGCCGTGTCCAGCCAAGTCCAAGAATTGGTGATAATCTACACGCCGCATCGCCACAGGACGACACTGCGGCATCACCCCCCCCCCGCTAACACAGATTGAAAGAGCTATTGACTTGCGTGATACCCGCAACAGGGCTCCAGAGATCCCATCGTACGCGCTAACACAGATTGAAAGAGCTATTGACTTGCGTGATACCCGCAACAGGGCTCCAGAGATCCCATCGCACGCCCCCCCCCTCCGCTAACACTGATTGAAAGAGCTATTGACTTGCGTGATACCCGCAACAGGGCTCCAGAGATCCCATCGTACGCCGCTTTCTCGTGCTTTCCCCAAAGGGAGGGTGAGACCAATCCGATGATGGCTTACTCCGTAAGTCGTGTTCTGTTGACAATACTAGTACAAGCACGTGACTTCTATTTATAAATAGAGCGAGCCGATCACGTGTGTATTGCCACTGTAGTGATAGAAAGATATCATGGAATACTTGAGCGGACGGACTAAACGTATCGGCCATTACCTGGAGTTTACAACACCCTGAGCACAGAAATAAACAGGAACCTTTGTCACGATTCTGAACACTTGAACCGCGCTAACCACTGCAGTTACTGGCATTTTATAGGCACGCAATACGCCTGATATAGTTTAGATGGAACGTAAATTAATAAAAAGATTTGCTACGTTGTTTTCACGGGTCAAGGGTGACCAACATTTATTAGTTCGTGTGCCGGAAATTTCATTTTCCAACAACGATAATTGTTGCGTGCCAACAGGGCCGTCTTTACGCATAGGCCCGTTGGGCATTTGCCCAGGGCCCACGAGCATAGGGGCTCCATGGGAATATGTTTATTTATATATATTATGTATATTTTATTTTTTACTCCTGAGAGGGGGGGTCACTCTTTCTTTGCCTAGGGGCCCAACACTATTTCTTTGCCCGGGGGCCCAAAATGGTTTAAAGACGGCTCTGCGTGCCAAGTACAGCTAACTTTATCATAGCTCTTCTGTATTTGATTATATGGTGTGATTTAGACCTAACCTTATCATAGTTCTTCTGTATTTGGTTATATGGCGTCATTTAGACCTAACTTTATCATAGCTCTTCTGTATTTGGTTATATGGTGTGATTTAGACCTAACCTTATCATAGCTCTTCTGTATTTGGTTACATGGTGTCATTTAGACCTAACTTTATCATAGCTCTTCTGTATTTGGTTATATGGTGTGATTTAGGCCTAACTTTATCATAGCTCTTCTGTATTTGGCTACATGGTGTGATTTAGGCCTAACTTCATCATAGCTCTTCAGTATTTGGTTACATGGTGTGATTTAGGCCTAACTGTGGCATAGCTGTTCTGTATTTGGTTAAAGCGAGTGATTTAGAACACAGCTCTTGTTGCCATAGGTTCGCCTCCCTTGCCATGAGGTATGGATCTTAATCCGTTTTCTTCAAACCTGTACATTTTTTAGGTTTGTATTTAATTTGGATTATACATTAAAAAGTAATTTTAAAAAATGTTGTTCTTAAGAGATTTTTTCGTTTAGGTCTTGATTCCAATTTGTTCTGTTTCTTTTTTCTAATAGAAAGTTTGGATAGACTATAATTTAAAAAATTAAATAAATATAAAATAGAGTTATTATTTTTTTGTAAACAAGCGCCAACAGTTACGCTATTACGTTTTATGATATAAGTTGAACTGTTTTATTTATTCACATTATTGGTATCTATTTTAAGGAACTCCTTTGTCTGAAATTGCTGTAAGTCTATCTCTAAGTAAACACAGGCAGTAGACGAGGGATCACGTGACTGTAAAAACCAACTGTAACAATAACAACACGCGGTTCTAAACGGATCACGTGACTATCATAACTAACTGTAAAACGAACTTTAAAGTTGCAGTTCATTCATTTTTTTTTAAATTCTTCAAATATGTTTCTCTTGTGTGTTTGTAACGATGCATGTAAAAACAAATCACGTTTTTGAGTTCCTGCTGCAGTTATCGTTCCTACTGCAGTTATCGTTCCTACTGCAGTTATCGTTCCTACTGCAGATATCAGTTTTCTTTATAAGAAACAGAGGCGTCACTAGGGTTGGTGTCACCCGGGGCGGTAGCTCATGGTGTCACCCCTTCACGACTGAAGGGGCCGTCCATAAATGACGTCACGTGAGGTTGCCAATTTTTACCCCACCCTGCCCCAGCGTCATACTTTGTCACAAAAATATAGAACCCGTCCCTTTTTTACAATATGACGTCACAAACCTTTGACACCCCTCCCCCAAGCCGTATTTTCTCAATAAAAATTAGCATGTTGCAAATTATTTTTTGTCATTTAAATATGTATTTAGGGTAAGTCTGCACTGTAATATCGTAACACGCGTGAAGTCATTGAAAACGTAATTAAATAAATGGTAAACAATCAAATATTTAAGTGGAACTTTTATTTAAAGTTTCGCGTTTTTGATGTGACGTCACATTTCTTAAACACCCCCCTCCTCGTACCACATCGTCACAGATTCGTGGACTCCCACCTATGGTGGATTAAAGGGGGGATGCTGAACGGGCTAAAGCCCCCAATAATTTAAAGGCCCCCAAACTTTTTATGAATTATAGTGTATAATAAAGATGCATGCCATTATGTTTGTACGAATCCCTGAAAATGCCTTGGACAGTCATACGGCAATGCTGCAAATGAGTAGGAAGTATAACCGAAAGCAGGCTATTCTTCGTGAGAAGTGCATTGTAGCTCATTATGTGCCTTGCACAGCTCATTCCTTTAATTTGGTTGGGAAAAGAGCAGCAGGTTGTCCTACTGCGGTCAGATTTTTTTGTCTTCTGCAAAATCTTTATACCCGACTTGTTGCATCTACTCATCGTTGACAGGTACTTCAAAAACATATGAAATTGATACATGCTAACAAAGCCTTGTCTGACACAAGATGGTCAGCCTGACATTATGCTGTAAGGTCTGTTAATAGCTCATACAATGAGAATATCGCAGCACTAGAAGAATTAGCAACGAATGAAAATCAGCCACGTGACTGCCGACTTGAAGAAGAAGGATTTCTAAAGGAAATTGAACAACTGGAAGTCGCTATTTTACTTGAAATTTGGGAAACAATTTTAGAAAGGAAGTCTCTCATTGAGTTTGTTAAAAAATAGCATTCTTAGTTTTATTCCTATGAAGACAAAGGAAAGGAAAAGTCCGTGGTAAAAACAGTGTAAACAATCTTCAATACTATAAAAAAAAAGAAAGCGCCAGTTTGATAAATGACATCAACAAAACAGTATTCTCCTGGAGAACAAAAATCAAGATTGAGGTATTTCTGGTAATCATTGACAAACTTTCTTAAGCCCTACAACATTGGTTAGGTGCATATAAATACACCCATGAGAAATGTGGCTTTCTTACAAACCATACTGAGCTCAGCACTTTCGCCACCCGATGGACAGCAGCCAAGTTAATGGAAGAACATTCAAGTGATTTCGAAGAAGGGGTCGGGTAAATCCGAAGCAACCGTTTCGTCCCCCTCAATTTACTAGCAATGCCATCGAGCGGTGCCGGTTTAGGGCCAGGAGCGCCAGTTCGGATTAGCAAAAAATTGCCGCGAAGAACGCATTGGACGCCAGCTCTGAGGAAACCTTCCAGTGGGGGTTGCACCCTAGGTAGGTCTTTGATGATCCCCCGGTCTGTGGCGGTAACCATGGAGACCCGTGTGCTTTGCTGGGATGGCGCCAAAGTGGTAGCGGGTCGTAGTAGGAAATTCCACCACCTCCTTGTGAGGGCAACTTAGTGGGAGGCATCTTCGACTGGATGCCCAGGTGGCCGCTTCAGAAGCGACCACTTTTTTTTTGGGGGGGGGGTCCTCAGCTGTTACATCCCTTTGGTGGCCAGATGGCTAAGGGGGTCTTCCGGGAAGACCTATAAAGAGCACTAGGCTGGGGGCTTCTGATTTTCTTCCATATGTAGGTTCATGAGTGATTTCGAAGACTGTTTACCTTCAGAATTAGTCCAATTTTCAGAATTCTTAAAAAAAGTTATTGTCCAGCCCCAGACTCATGGTAAGGAAAAGGAATTAGCACAAAGCGAAAATCAAAAAACTTGCACAGAGCTAAAAATGTTGCTGCTTTTGAATGAGCTATATTTCACACAGTCCTTTACAAATGTACACATCGCACTTCGCATCTATCTTTCAATGATGACATCAAACTGCAATTGAGAGCGATCATTTTCAAAGTTGAAAAGAATATATAATGAGTTAGAATTTGCATGTGATGGAAAAGGCTGAATATGCTCTCTCTAATGAGCATTGAAAAGTAACTTGTAAGCTTACTCAGCTTTATTGACTTGATTGAAAACTTCGCCATTTGAAAAATTCGCAAACGAAGGTTGTAGGTTGAAATAATAATCATACATATTTTTCAATAATTTTTGTTATTTCAAATAGAGAAAAGGATTCGTTACCTCATGAATTTTTTTTTAAAATACGGAATAACGCGTAATTCTATTCTTTACGGGGGCGCGTTCGTAAGCACTAAACAGCGTAAGTCGGAATGGGACCGTCGTAACCGGAGGACTACCTGTATATAAACATGCATATCTATGCTTTCACGCCTTTAATAAATATATATATATAAAATATTACACTCAAAGACATTGAAATCATAATTTTCCTCAAGAAAAATATCAACAAAGAAAAGCCATCTTTTGATTTTTTTCTTTGATGATAAAATCGTATTCCCCCCCACCCCACTGTGGTGGAGGGAGTCGTGAGGTGGGATTCGTTCATGCTGTCGGTGTGTCCAAGCCCAAATGGCTTTATATCTTTTAAAACAGAAGACACTGCCTCTTTCATTCCAGCCTTTTTTAAAGATCTCTCTGCTGCGACTATTTGTTTTCTTTTTTTTCCTAATTTGTTTTAATGTTGTTCGTGTGTTGGGACTGTTTTATTATTGCAAGTTAACTGATATTTTTTTAATAAGAATTTTCGCGTTTAACGTATTTCATTGCATTTCTTAATTTCTTTCTAGATTAAAAAAATGGTCATCTTTTGTTTTCTGACATAAAATCGTACACAGTAAAATTTTAGGCTCGGGTGTCACCCCCTGACGGGTGTCACCCGGGGCGGCCCGCCCCCCCCCCGCCCCCCCTAGTGACGCCACTGATAAGAAAGCAGCTAAATTTTGTTGATTAAATTCGCCGCATTTCATTTAGTTCTCAGAATTGTGCTGCCCAGTCATTGTACGGAGCAGACGACTGACTTTCTCAGGCGGACTAAGTTTTGTTTGTCAAGACGCCATGTCTTCTTATGTGAGCAGACATTGATTCCTCGCGACAAGAAGACTCGGCTCTTCCTAATTGAATCATTTTCGTTTATTTTTGGAATAATCCAATATACAATGTTGACACTGAACTTTGCGTGTAACTAGTGACATTCGATTTTACCCTAATGCACGCGTAATAAAAGCACAAACATGTTGCGTTAAGACGCCGTCATAGAAGGTCAAAGTTCAATAGGTCTTTGGGGCATGCGGGTTCGAGGTTTTGTCAGTGAAGTATGCAAGGTCAAGGTTGTCTCACATTTAGTCGCCATTTTGAAGAATGTTTATTACAAACAAACTAACAAACGCGGCCATGACGTCTATGAGATGTTTCTATTAAAATACTTAAACGTTCTGGGAAATAGCATATTATGACTTTGGTATTGTTAGACCAAGAACTATTGGTACGGCATATGGAAATAGCATATTATGACTTTGGTATTGTTAGACCAAGAACTATTGGTACGGCATATGGAAAAGGTCCACAGCACACCTGTAAAAAGTCACAATTCAAATTGGCTAAACCTCTTTATTCCAACCAGTCGCCACGATATACTCAGGGCCACGGTAGACTGAAGGCCACGATAGACTCAGGGCCACGGTAGACTGAGGGCCAAGGTAGACTGAGGGCCAAGGTAGACTGAGGGCCAAGGTAGACTGAGGGCCAAGGTAGACTCAGGGCCACGGTAGACTGAGGGCCAAGGTAGACTGAGGGCCAAGGTAGATTGAGGGCCAAGGTAGACTGAGGGCCACGGTAGACTGAGGGCCACGGTAGATTGAGGGCCAAGGTACATTGAGGGCCACGGTAGATTGAGGGCCAAGGTAGATTGAGGGCCACGGTAGACTGAGGGCCACGGTAGACTGAGGGCCAAGGTAGATTGAGGGCCACGGTAGATTGAGGGCCAAGGTAGACTGAGGGCCAAGGTAGACTGAGGGCCAAGGTAGACTGAGGGCCACGGTAGATTGAGGGCCACGGTAGACTGAAGGCCAAGGTAGACTGAGGGCCACGGTAGATTGAGGGCCACGGTAGACTGAGGGCCAAGGTAGACTGAGGGCCACGGTAGACTGAGGGCCAAGGTAGACTTAGGGCCAAGGTAGACTGAGGGCCACAATAGACACAGGGAATAATTATACTAAGGGCCATGATAGACTCAGGGTCACGTTCGACTCAGGGTTACGTTAGCCTCGGGGCAAAGATAGACTTAATGTCACGATAGATTTAGGGCCACGATATTCTCGGGGCTACGATAGTCTCGGGGCCACGATAGACTTAGGGTCGCAATAGACTTATCCCCATATGGACTATGCGCTTCATCCCTACCAGGCTCTGTTAAGAATATTTACGATCAGGATCTTAAACAGAGCGGATCAGATTTGTTTGTCAGCGCTCATTGTTTTAAGTTTTATGTTTGCTTACAAATGTGTTTGTTAGTACTCAAAGAGTTGACTAAAATTCAATGTATGTCTCAGACATAGACGATTACACAAGGACTGTTGTGAAGAAAAAGGGTAAAATATCAATTATAAAACACCTTTTTCTCACGCAATTGTTTTGATTACTTAACTCTAAGATTTTAACACTTGTAAATATATCACAACATAATCGTAAAGTTTGCCAAAAGTCTTCGAGGTGACACGTGACAACCTGTGACCCAAGGGTGTCACCATTGTGAGATTGAATGTTGTTTCCTCTATCTCTTTATCAACATAACGTGCCATTGTATATTACAAAACTTTTTTCTCGCCAGAAATGAGTAAGCAATACCTTAAAATGTCACTGGCTTCGGGTGATTTGATAGATAGATTATTAGAATGTGACTGGCGTCGGGTGATTTGATAGATAGATTATTAGAATGTGACTTCGGGTGATTTGATAGATTATTAGAATGTGACTGGCTTCGGGTGATTTGATAGATAGATTATTAGAATGTGACTGGCTTCGGGTGATTTGATAGATAGATTATTAGAATGTGACTGGCTTCGGGTGATTTGATAGATAGATTATTAGAATGTGACTTCGGGTGATTTGATAGATTATTAGAATGTGACTGGCGTCGGGTGATTTGATGGATAGATTATTAGAATGTGACTGGCTTCGGGTGATTTGATAGATAGATTATTAGAATGTGACTGGCGTCGGGTGATTTGATCGATAGATTATTAGAATGTGACTGGCTTCGGGTGATTTGATAGATAGATTATTAGAATGTGACTGGCTTCGGGTGATTTGATAGATAGATTATTAGTAGCCGAGTCTTAATGCAACCCATTTCTGGGGGCAGCTCATGTGTAATGAGTGAAAGTTTAAACCGATTACTGACGATAACTTATTCAACTTGCTCAACTGATAAAATCTATAAGTATTTATTATGTATGAATCTTGGCCTCTCCTTGGTTCAAACATATCCTATCAGATTTCATGTTCATATTTCTATAAGAATCCAACACTATCCTTAGCTAAAACTGATTTCTTTACAAGGGATTCCCTTAGTCAATTTACAAAATTGATATTTTAGTTTATATTTGTGCTGCCATTTTGAGTTGAGTACCTGTTTTTGGTGGTATCTCAACACATATCTACGTCATTAAACTGTTGCTTACATCTCTCCCCTGGGTCAACACACATCTACGTCTTTAAACTGTTGCTTACATCTCCAACTGGGTCAACACATATCTACGTCTTTAAACTATTGCTTACATCTCTCCCCTGGGTCAACACATATCTACGTCATTAAACTGTTGCTTACATCTCTCCCCTGGGTCAACACACATCTACGTCTTTAAACTGTTGCTTACATCTCCCCCTGGGTCAACACATAAATACGTCTTTAAACTATTGCTTACATCTCTCCCCTGAGTCAACACATATCTACGTCATTAAACTGTTGCTTACATCTCTCCCCTGGGTCAACACACATCTACGTCTTTAAACTGTTGCTTACATCTCTCCTCTGGGTCAATACATCCGAAGTTCCACATGCGTTGCTTCGTTTCCTTCTTTCTTATTTTTTTAATCTACACATTTCTATACATAGGGCTACCAAATAGTTGGTAGCATTCCAATATCTAATACTAGTGAGTAGGACTTAACATACAAATAAAAGCAGGATTACTATAATTTTAACTTTAAAAAAAGGAGGGGGAAAAAAAGAAAATGCAGCAGAGAGAAAATACCACAGTTTAACTATACAGATTTCAACAGCCACCCGGGGAGGAATTCCCAACTATAACCTCCATACTACGTTGTAAGTTAATACATCCTCTAAACTACGTTCTAAGTTAATACATCCCTCCATACTACGTTCTAAGTTAATACATCCCTCCATACTACGTTCTAAGTTAATACATCCCTCCATACTACGTTCTAAGTTAATACATCCCTCCATACCACGTTCTAAGTTAATACATCCCTCCATACCACGTTCTAAGTTAATACATCCCTCCATACCACGTTCTAAGTTAATACATCCCTCCATACTACGTTCTAAGTTAATACATCCCTCCATACCACGTTCAAAGTTAAAACATCCCTCCATGCCACGTTCTAAGTTAATACATCCCTCCATACCACGTTCTAAGTTAATGCATCCCTCCATACCACGTTCTAAGTTAATACATCCGTCCATACCACGTTCTAAGTTAATACATCCCTCCATACCACGTTCTAAGTTAATACATCCCTCCATACTACGTTCTAAGTTAATGCATCCCTCCATACCACGTTCTAAGTTAATACATCCCTCCATACCACGTTCTAAGTTAATACATCCCTCCATACCACGTTCTAAGTTAATACATTAAAAACTATTTGCCATTTAAGCCATAAGCGGATTTCAACAGCTCAAAGTATTATAAGGCACAAAATGCATTTGAAAACATTGGACCATGTATTCAGCGGTGGCGGATTGAAATTGTGCAACTTAATTATTCAAGCTTTGGACACGGCATTAAATTTGTGGCATCCTAGACCAATGCTGGCATCATTGCCTAAAGTTTGTTGTGTGGGATCATTGCTGGCATCATTGCCTAAAGTTTGTCGTATGGGATCATTGCTGGCATCATTGCCTAAAGTTTGTTGTGTGGGATAATTGCTGGCATCATTGCCTAAAGTTTGTTGTGTGGGATCATTGCTGGCATCATTGCCTAAAGTTTGTCGTATGGAATCATTGCTGGCATCATTGCCTAAAGTTTGTCGTATGGGATCATTGCTGGCATCATTGCCTAAAGTTTGTCGTATGGGATCATTGCTGGCATCATTGCCTAAAGTTTGTCGTATGGGATCATTGCTGGCATCATTGCCTAAAGTTTGTTGTGTGGGATCATTGCTGGCATCATTGCCTAAAGTTTGTTGTGTGGGATCATTGCTGGCATCATTGCCTAAAGTTTGTCGTATGGGATCATTGCTGGCATCATTGCCTAAAGTTTGTTGTGTGGGATCATTGCTGGCATCATTGCCTAAAGTTTGTTGTGTGGGATCATTGCTGGCATCATTGCCTAAAGTTTGTCGTATGGGATCATTGCTGGCATCATTGCCTAAAGTTTGTCGTATGGGACCAGTGCTGGCATCCATATAACGGAAGTGACCTTGTTGGTCGGGACAGGAAACAAGAGTTTATTGTAAATGTCATCTGACTTGCGAAACAGGGGGGATAAATAGTTGTCGGGCGGCGAGTTCATCCCCCTTGGCAGATATCGGGGTGACGACGGTAGACACACGAATACTAATGAGGTCACGTGGAGAGAGAGGTCCCAATTGATTGGTCCGATGGGAAAAGTCGAGACCGCCACACCCGGACCACTCTCAAGATGTCTGTGACGTCATAGGAGGTTCGGACAGTCCAAACGGGGCGTGGTGTAACCAATGTCTCTTAGATAACAAATATAGTGTTACCACCATGACCTGATAGTGTTACCACCATGACCTGATAGTGTTACCACCATGACCTGATAGTGTTACCACCATGACCTGATAGTGTTACCACCATGACCTGATAGTGTTACCACCATGACCTGATAGTGTTACCACCTTGACCTGATAGTGTTACCACCATTACCTAATAGTGTTACCACCATGACCTGATAGTGTTACCACCATGACCTGATAGTGTTACCACCATGACCTGATAGTGTTACCACCATGACCTGATAGTGTTACCACCATGACCTGATAGTGTTACCACCATGACCTGATAGTGTTACCACCATGACCTGATAGTGTTACCACCATGACCAGATAGTGTTACCACCATGACCTGATAGTGTTACCACCATGACCTTATAGTGTTACCACCTTGACCTGATAGTGTTACCACCATTACCTAATAGTTAACATAAAGTGCCATGTGAGCAGCACCGAAAGAGTCAAGGCTGATAATCTAGGAGACATTATTTTTGAGGCCCCTATTCTATTAACTCGTGCACGCAGGCGCATCTGATCTGTCGTCAGGATTTCAACTTTTTCAAAAGGCTCGTAAACACATTTTCTGACTTGCAAGAGTGCTGAAATTTTCACAGTGGGTTTGGCTTGTGGGGAGGATAAAGCTATTAAAGTTTCAGATCGATCGAATGTAACATAATTAAATTAAAGCATTTTTAGTTTATCTCTATATATCTGTATATATGGTCAGCATAATGTGAAAAACCTTTGGGAAATCCCCTAATAAAAATAGCTAACCAATCGGCGTTAAAACTACATAAAAGTCATTGAATATGGCTGCCCCATGTTTCGAACTTTATTTGTGTGTGTTTATGTGAAATGGTTTTTGAAAATTCAATGTAAGACGAGTGTCTGATGGACCAAGCACTTGCCAGGAAAGTGGAACTTTGTTTATGTGTTTTATTCTTTTGATTTTTTCAGTATCCAAGTCATAATTTTATCAAGAATACGATTTTAGTTCAAGTTCCACGCTATGTTACTAACATTGTTAGAGCCAATCATAGTCGTGTTGTGTGCAGGACATGTGTAAGTGGATCAGCGCACAAACAGCTTACAAAAGCAAAAGGAATATTACATAAAAATAAAAGCTCAAGAAAGTGTTGAACAACGGGAAAAGCGAAAAAACTTTTTTAAAAAGGGGCCGTCCATAAATGACGTCAAACAATTTTGACCGATTTTTTACGGCCTCCCCCCTCCCCTCGTCACGCGTCGTCACAAAAAGTTAAACCCCTCCTCTAAAAATACGTCACAAAGCTTTTACCCCCCCCCCTCGAAAAAGAAAAAAAACACACCTTATTTTCTATTTAAAAATAAGTATGTTTCAAATCACTTTTATTGTCATTTAAGTATTTATTATTTATTTAGTGAAGGTCTACATTGTGATATCGTAACCCGTGTGAAGCGTTTTTTAAAAACGTTTAACCGGCCTTCAGAAAGCGAACTGTGTTAACATCCTTAGATTATATTTGATTGTAATGCATACATATTTAAACATTGACTAATAATCATCACGGTTAACGTCTTTGTTTAGAAATAAAGTTATTTAAAAATGATAGTTTTCAAATGTTTTTTTTTAAATCCCTCAATTGACTGCCGGGTATCCTGTAAGAAAGAGGTCGGAGAACAGGGGTAAATTACCTCATCTGGGGTCAAAAGGGAATTCTTGGGGATAATACAGACTCCTTTGGGACATATAACATCCACTACAATCCACTAGATATATTAAAATACGTCATGTGTACGTGTACGCTTGGAACATATGCCCATTATTGAACCGGTTCCTTCCAGAAAATGCATTTTTAAAAATTTGACAACTATGTAGATTTCTTACCTACGTACTATACGAAGACACCTAAATCCACCCTACTTTCATTTATATTGACACGAGTGACAATAATCTTTATCCACATGACTTGACTGTATGAAGTATCCTTTCTGTTATATTTAAAGTTAATGCCTTAAAAACTGAGCTAAGAAGAAAAGTTGTTTTGTGCTCCTCTCGAATTGCGATGTCAAGAATTTGATGCATTCAATAAAGTTAATGAATACTTGACTAATTTTAAATGGGCTCATTTATCATTATATCTAGAATGGCAAGGGGCGTTTGACCAAAAATCAATCGAACAATTATATCAAACTTTAAAAATTTATAATTCTATCAAATAGATTCCCTCCCCCCACCCCTTTAAAGAAAAATGATATTCCATGTCGTTTTGACTTAAAATATCTACACATAGTCCTATTCAGATCATTTTTAGACACTTGTCATGCTTGTAAAACTCACCAGTAGCATTTTCGGGGGGGGGTGGCTAAAAACGCTCCTCCAAATCCCCGAGTCATGTGAGCAGGACCTAGAGTCTGGGGGTGGGAGGGGGGTAACGCACACATAAACTTGTATATTTGGGATAACCGGCAAAAAGTTAGCCGACTCCTGCCATGAGAGAACCAAACGGAGCTGCGGTTACATCACAAATGCTTTGATGTCAACACCAAACGACGCAGTGTAACAATTTCATACGTTATCGTGTGGGTTCTCAAACGTAAGGATTATAATTAGATTTAATTTTCGTGTCTTGATAGCTTACGCCAACCAGCGTCTGATGGCATACCGACCGACACATTGAGAAGCACTGATTTTTTAAAAAAAAATTTAAAAGTCATTAAATAAATTGTAATCGACCAAATATTTCAGTGGACGTTTTATTTAAAGTTACCCTTTTGATGTGACGTCACATTTCTTCAACCCCCCCCCCTCGTCACGCATTGTTACAAAAGTGTGACCCCCCCCCCTAGGTGCGTGACGTCATTTATGGACGGCCCCAAAGATGAGGCTCAGCTGCATTGAGGAATGTAGAATCTCGCATGAAAAAGCAGAACATAATTTTTAGTCACAAACTAAGTAGTCACACAGGGGTACTCAGAACTTTTGTGTTAGTTGATCAAATTTTATATCTCACATTAAATCCCACAATCGATCACAATAAATATCAATAAAACTTACAGTTCTGAGTCCCTCTGTATGACTACTTAGTTTGTAACTAAAAAATTATTTTCTGCTTTTTCATGCGAGATTTTTCTTTCCTCACTGCAGCTGGGCTTCATCTTTTTAAAAAGTTTTTTTGGTTCATTTTATCCTTTTTGGAGTGGTTCCAACGGTTGAATGCGTGAATGTATAACAACCATTGCTTCTTTTTTAATGGAAATAAAAATTTTAAAAACATGTTTAGAACCTTTAAAATGTACATAATATTAATAATTTCTTTTTTGTGTTAGTTTTTTTTTGGGGCGGGGGGTGAGGGGGCGTCTTTCCCAATCGCCTCTCTTTGATCGTAAACCATGTCAATGTTTTGAAGTTGTTCTATAAGTGGTCAGGCTGCTCCTCGTCTGTATAAGTCGGACTCTAGTGTTTAGATTGGACTTAAGTGCCCAAACGTTTTCCTCATTATACTCTAAGTAGATATGTTGTCATGGCAACAAAAGTGAAGGGTGTTGACTGACCTAAGCACTGCCAGGCCGATGTGGCATCCATGGAGCTCTAAAGAAAACACAACCCAGGACAGCTAGGCTAGGGCGTAGATTACCGCATCTCATATTGTCCATAGTATCTCATATTGGCCATAGTATCTCATATTGGCCATAGTATCTAATATTGGCCATAGTATCTCATATTGTCCATAGTATCTCATATTGTCCATAGTATCTCATATTGGCCATAGTATCTCATATTGGCCATAGTATCTCATATTGGCCATAGTATCTCATATTGGCCATAGTATCTCATATTGGCCATAGTATCTCATATTGGCCATAGTATCTAATATTGGCCATAGTATCTCATATTGTCCATAGTATCTCATATTGGCCATAGTATCTCATATTGGCCATAGTATCTAATATTGGCCATAGTATCTCATATTGGCCATAGTATCTCATATTGGCCATAGTATCTAATATTGTCCATAGTATCTCATATTGGCCATAGTATCTCATATTGGCCATAGTATCTCATATTGGCCATAGTATCTAATATTGTCCATAGTATCTCATATTGGCCATAGTATCTCATATTGGCCATAGTATCTCATATTGGCCATAGTATCTAATATTGGCCATAGTATCTCATATTGGCCATAGTATCTCATATTGTCCATAGTATCTAATATTGGCCATAGTATCTCATATTGTCCATAGTATCTAATATTGGCCATAGTATCTCATATTGGCCATAGTATCTAATATTGGCCATAGTATCTCATATTGGCCATAGTATCTCATATTGGCCATAGTATCTCATATTGGCCATATTATCTCAAATTGGCCATAGTATCTCATATTGGCCATAGTATCTCATATTGGCCATAGTATCTCATATTGTCCATAGTAAACATTTAGATTGAACTAATACCAGTCAGCATGATGCCAGTCAGCATGATACCAGTCAGCATGATGCCAGTCAGCATGATACCAGTCAGCATGATACCAGTCAGCATGATGCCAGTCAGCATGATGCCAGTCAGCATGATGCCAGTCAGCATGATACCAGTGAGCATGATACCAGTCAGCATGATACCAGTCAGCATGATGCCAGTCAGCATGATGCCAGTCAGCATGATGCCAGTCAGCATGATACCAGTCAGCATGATGCCAGTCAGCATGATGCCAGTCAGCATGATAACAGTCAGCATGATACCAGTCAGCATGATACCAGTCAGTATGATGCCAGTCAGCATGATACCAGTCAGCATGATACCAGTCAGCATGATGCCAGTCAGCATGATGCCAGTCAGCATGATACCAGTCAGCATGATGCCAGTCAGCATGATGCCAGTCAGCATGATACCAGTCAGCATGATACCAGTCAGCATGATACCAGTCAGCATGATGCCAGTCAGCATGATACCAGTCAGCATGATACCAGTCAGCATGATGCCAGTCAGCATGATGCCAGTCAGCATGATACCAGTCAGCATGATGCCAGTCAGCATGATACCAGTCAGCATGATACCAGTCAGCATGATACCAGTCAGCATGATGCCAGTCAGCATGATGCCAGTCAGCGTGATGCCAGTCAGCGTGATGACAGTCATCATGATGCCAGTCAGCATGATACCAGTCAGCATGATGCCAGTCAGCATGATACCAGTCAGCATGATGCCAGTCAGCATGATACCAGTCAGCATGATGCCAGTCAGCATGATACCAGTCAGCATGATGCCAGTCAGCATGATGCCAGTCAGCGTGATGCCAGTCAGCGTGATGACAGTCATCATGATGCCAGTCATCATGATGCCATTCAGCATGATGCCAGTCAGCATGATGCCAGTCAGCGTGATGCCAGTCAGCGTGATGCCAGTCATCATGATGCCAGTCAGTATGATGCCAGTCAGCATGGTGACAGTCAGCATGATGCCAATCCCCGTACGGACCAGATTGTCTTCCCTAAGGAGATATTCAAGATTAGGAATGGCTATCTTTGTACCAGCCGCAATGTGGTCTACACCATTGTGTGTAAGCGTTGTCCTTTGAAGTACATAGGTGAGACGGGGAGGTTACTCTCCTGCTATCGCTGAGCATGTACGTGCCATTAAACAAGACAAACAGTGTCCTCTCTCCCGACACTTCAATGGACGTGACCACATGGACGTCGATGGCATGTCCGTCATCGCCATGGTTTCTTGTACAAACACACCTGGCCGGGTCAGTCTGGAGAATAGACTAATCCATGAATATGGGACTCTTACACCACATGGGATCAACGTTGTGTTCGCACTGACAAGCTGATTGATTGGCCACACCCACCCTATCCTTTCCTATATAAGCTCTTACTTTTCTCTCCTTATTTTATCTCTACTGGACTACTTGGATTTCACCGCAGATCAGTGGTTTTTTTTTATTATTTCGTTTTATTCGTTTCATTTGTGTACTATTTGTCCGTTGAGGAAGGCTATTTGCCGAAACGTTCGCTGTTGTGTTACGTCCTGTCAGGCCTACTAGTACCCTGTTTTTATATTATACACCCCCTCCTTGACCGTTAGCCTCCCTCCCTTATTTCACTGTTAGCCTCCCTCCCCCTCCATCACAGTTAGCCTCCCACCCCCTCCATCACAGTTTTCCTCCCCCTCCCCCTCCTGCACCCTATCGATGGCATGGGAAGTTCTTGTCAATCTGAATAGCTTGAAGGAATCACTTTAGAATATATTGTAGCCAGATGTTTAATCCCCGCGGAGTTTGGGGAAGGGGGTTCATTTACGCCCCCCCCCCACCTCTTCTGTTTACAAATATATTTATCTTTGGATAGGACGCCGATCCCTGGCGGTTTTGGAAGATTTCAGCCCCTTCCCCCTCCCCACATTGTGAAAAACTAAAAAAAAAGATAAACTGATTCTAAAACTGATTGCCGGTTTGTCGCTAACATGAATGGCCATGTATAAGCTAAGACCGGAAAAGATAACTCATACGGCTCTGTTGGGACAAGATTTAAACCCCCTTACTTTTAAAATCGCGTTAACACTAAGAGAGATAACTCAAGGTCCTATAAAGTACATTAACCCTACACACGGCATGGAATATCAGAAAGAAAGTGCACGAATGCCAATATTTATACAAATGTATGAGAGAACATGAATCTAAATTACTATTTTACAATGGTTAGATCTATATTAGGGTACAATGGTTAGACCTATATTAGGATACAATGGTTAGACCTATATTAGGGTACAATGGTTAGACCTATATTAGGATACAATGGTTAGACCTATATTAGGGTACAATGGTTAGACCTATATTAGGGTACAATGGTTAGATCTATATTAGGGTACAATGGTTAGACCTATATTAGGATACAATGGTTAGACCTATATTAGGGTACAATGGTTAGACCTATATTAGGGTACAATGGTTAGATCTATATTAGGGTACAATGGTTAGACCTATATTAGGGTACAATGGTTAGACCTATATTAGGGTATAATGGTTAGACCTATATTAGGGTACAATGGTTAGACCTATATTAGGGTATAATGGTTAGACCTATATTAGGGTACAATGGTTAGACCTATATTAGGGTACAATGGTTAGACCTATATTAGGGTATAATGGTTAGACCTATATTAGGGTACAATGGTTAGATCTATATTAGGGTACAATGGTTAGACCTATATTAGGGTACAATGGTTAGACCTATATTAGGGTACAATGGTTAGACCTATATTAGGGTACAATGGTTAGACCTATATTAGGGTACAATGGTTAGACCTATATTAGGGTATAATGGTTAGACCTATATTAGGGTACAATGGTTAGACCTATATTAGGGTACAATGGTTAGACCTATATTAGAGTACCCATCAAACAAAGAAAACATTTGCTAGAAAATATTCACAAAAGAGAAACAAAATTCATTAATGGGGCATATTTTAAACAGGCAAGAGTAACAACATTGGTCACATTACTAATTCTATAATCACTAGAGGCTAGAAGAACACATGAAAAATACATAAGGCAATTAACTCTTAAATTTGAAATACAAGACAACGACAATTTAAGAAACACTCGGAGAGGATAGTTGATAAAAAGACTTTTCTTATTCAGTATGCAAGCACAAACATATACAATTCTCTTTTTCCCCGAATGAAATCCGGGCGTGGAATAAGTTGCCTGAACAAACCAAGAAAACAAACGAGCAAACAAATAAACAAACACTCTATTAACATTTAAAACTCTAATGAAATGAAAGACTGAGGAGCGAGTGCTTGGGGCGGGGGGGGGGATAAATAATTAAATTCATTCAACTTTAAAAACCAAAAAATGAGGAAATAATTAATTTGATCTAAAAGCGAAAGTAGAAGAAGATGTTGGCAGTAAAAGCTCAAATCGGAGCCCAAAAGATGAATAAATGACAAAGAAATTGTTTGTTATACGAGCAATAAAATAATATAAAAATACACAAACAAACTGTGTAATGAAAATACGACATTTCAGCTTTATTATTAAACTAATACCACATTAAATACATTAGCCAAAACGTTTATTTATTGTTTTCAGTACATAATTTGTTTGTGTATTTTGTATTTTTTTAAAAAGCTTTATCGCAGTCCTATTCTATATGAAATAAAAGAATACTATAACATATTAGAATTATACATTGTTTAAATTGGCGTTAGGCGCCAGAAAATCTCATTTGAAATTTAATTAAGTTTTCAATGAGCACAAATAAAACAAAAAGCTTCGCAGCTATATTTTTAATTCCAGCTGAGATCAACCATTTATGCAGCAGACTGGAATTATTCTGGAACCATTGGCACGAAACTATGACGTCACTTCAACGCTCACCAGGTGGCGCTGGCCATTAAAGGATATGAATGGTCGAAACAAGATCGCTTTAAGGTAGAGTTCGGCTTACACGATGAAATCAGTTGGGATGAAAGGAGAGAGCTGATTGGTTGGAAGTATTTGATGCGTCAGCAGAAGTTATCATTCCTTCACGCAGTAACACGAGACCATCGTCTGCCCACATAGACATACCACTGACCACATAGAGATACCACTGACCACATAGTATACCACTGACCACATAGAGATACCACTGACCACATAGACATACCACTGACCACATAGACATACCACTGACCACATAGACATACCACTGACCACATAGAGATACCACTGACCACATAGACATACCACTGACCACATAGACATACCACTGACCACATAGACATACCACTGACCACATAGAGATACCACTGACCACATAGAGATACCACTGACCACATAGAGATACCACTGACCACATAGAGATACCACTGACCACATAGAGATACCACTGACCACATAGAGATACCACTGACCACATAGAGATACCACTGACCACATAGAGATACCACTGACCACATAGAGATACCACTGACCACATAGATATACCACTGACCACATAGAGATACCACTGACCACATAGAGATACCACTGACCACATAGAGATACCACTGACCACATAGACATACCACTGACCACATAGAGATACCACTGACCACATAGACATACCACTGACCACATAGAGATACCACTGACCACATAGAGATACCACTGGCCACATAGAGATACCACTGACCACATAGACATACCACTGACCACATAGACATACCACTGACCACATAGACATACCACTGACCACATAGACATACCACTGACCACATAGAGATACCACTGACACATAGAGATACCACTGACCACATAGACATACCACTGACCATATAGACATACCACTGACGACATAGAGATACCACTGACCACATAGAGATACCACTGACCATATAGACATACCACTGACCACATAGAGATACCACTGACCACATAGAGATACCACTGACCAAATAGACATACCACTGACCACATAGAGATACCACTGACCACATAGAGATACCACTGACCACATAGAGATACCACTGACCACATAGACATACCACTGACCACATAGAGATACCACTGGCCACATAGAGATACCACTGGCCACATAGAGATACCACTGGCCACATAGAGATACCACTGACCACATAGAGATACCACTGACCACATAGAGATACAAATCGGCCATATAGAGACATCACTGCCCCCATGTAGACCAGTGCGTCTCAAACTTTTTAGAGTGGCAGACCGGCACGAATTAGTCCAATGCACCAGGGATCTTTGCACTATTTTCCCTGTACTAACTTTTTAACGACATGTAATTTATTTTATTTTATTTGTTTCATTTTATGAGCATATTTTCGAAAAAATTGACAATTTCTTTAGGGTTAGAACTAATTGTTGCAAATGGATGATTATAATGGATGATTATAATGGATGATTATAATGGATGATTATAATGGATGATTATAATTATAATTTTCTGTTTATTCTTGATATCTCCGGCGGACCGGCGGCGGATGGCCCATGGACCGACACCGAACCGGGGACCACCACTTTGAGAAGCACTGACGTAGACTTATAAATTCAAATAATATAATTTTTAACAATTTTTTTAGTACTTTTTATGCGAACCACTTTAATAAAATCTTTGGTTTATTGTTGATGAAAGATTCAAGAATTGAAGAAACTCACCACAAAATGTTCCCAAGCTCAGCTACTGTCGAAAGCATTTCTTTTAAATAATCATCTTTTAAAAAAATCCCTCATGAACAGGTTGCATGTCTGTCTATCACACACCATTCGTGTCTATCACATACTGACTATCTGGATCTGTCTCTCATAGACAGTATAAGCTGTACGTCCAATCTGTAAGAAGATATAAAAATTACATGTAATTATCAATTTGAATTTATGTTTCATTTGAATAGCATGACAGCTTATTTAGTTATTTATATAGCATGACAGCTTATTTAGTTATTTATATAGCACGACAGCTTATTTAGTTATTTATATAGCATGACAGCTTATTTAGTTATTTATATAGCATGACAGCTTATTTAGTTATTTATATAGCATGACAGCTTATTTAGTTATTTATATAGCATCACAGCTTATTTAGTTATTTATATAGCACGACAGCTTATTTAGTTATTTATATAGCATGACAGCTTATTTAGTTATTTATATAGCATGACAGCTTATTTAGTTATTTATATAGCATGACAGCTTATTTATTTATTTATATAGCACGACAGCTTATTTAGTTATTTATATAGCATGACAGCTTATTTAGTTATTTATATAGCATGACAGCTTATTTAGTTATTTCTATAGCATGACAGCTTATTTAGTTATTTATATAGCATGACAGCTTTTTTAGTTCTTATCTTATCTTATCTTATCTGTTTACAGACGCATCTTCTATACAGAAGATTATTGCGTCCTACGCTTATCTATGGTTTGTGTTTAGTCCTGCATTTTTATCAAAGATTTAAATGTTAATAAAGTGTTGGTTTTCCTGGATTCTTCAGGCAACCCATTCCACGCCCGAATTCCGGACGGGAAGAAGGAAAACTTGTATGTGTTTGTTCTTGCATACGGAATAAGAAAGGTGTTTTTATCCTTATGTCTATCTGAGGGTTGTATTAAGTTATCTTTGTGTTGTATTTCTAAATTAGAATTAATTGCTTTATGTATGATTACTACTTTGTTCTTGGTTCTTCTATCCTCTAGTGTTTCAAGGTTTAATGATTTAACTAATGGTGTTATTCTTGTCAGTTTCGAATATTCTCCAGTAATGAATCTGGCAGCTCTTTTTTGAATTTGTTCTAGTTTATCAATGTTTTCTTTGGTGGATGGGTAGTTATTTATATACCATTACAGCTTATTTAGTTATTTATATAGCATGACAGCTTATTTATAACCTTAAATTACAATAACATTTTACATACGTGTAAATATTTCAAAATTGTCAAATAACATAAATTACTATTATTGTATTATTTCCAAATTTTAAAAAAACAACAACATAAAATATAATTCTGTTAAGTGCAGTACTCAGAACTTTATTTGAAAGCCTTTACTACAACTTTCACTTTCGTCCCCCACACTCCCCAAAGTGGATTGATATGAAAGTGGATTGATATGAAAGTGGATTGATATGAAAGTGGATTGATATGAAAGTGGATTGATATGAAAGTGGATTGATATGAAAGTGGATTGATATGAAAGTGGATTGATATGAAAGTGGATTGATATGAAAGTGGATTGATATGAAAGTGGATTGATATGAAAGTGACTATATTAAAACTTTAACTTTCGCCGGGGACTCTTAAAGGGTTGACTTTGCTCATGTGCCGGGGACTCTTAAAGGGTTGACATTGCTCATGTGCTGTAGACTCCTAAAGGTTGACATTGCTCATGTGCTGTAGACTCCTAAAGGTTGACATTGCTCAAGTGCTGTAGACTCCTAAAGGTTGACATTGTCCATGTGCTGTAGACTCCTAAAGGTTGACATTGTCCATGTGCTGTAGACTCCTAAAGGTTGACATTGCTCATGTGCTGTAGACTCATAAAGGTTGACATTGCTCATGTGCTGTAGACTCCTAAAGGTTGACATTGCTCATGTGCTGTAGACTCCTAAAGGTTGACATTGCCCATGTGATGTAGACTCCTAAAGGTTGACATTGCTCATGTGCTGTAGACTCCTAAAGGTTGACATTGCCCATGTGCTGTAGACTCCTAAAGGTTGACATTGCCCATGTGCTGTAGACTCCTAAAGGTTGACATTGCTCATGTACTGTAGACTCCTAAAGAGTTGACATTGCCCGTGTGCTGCATTGAACTATCAGCACTGAACGCCATTTTGTCACTATTGACAAACAGTTTTTAACTGAAACTACGCGCGCCCACATAACCCCTTCACTAGCCAACAGTTAGACACCTGATATTTTATTTCAGCTGCCACGGAGACCTCACTGTCACAATGTTTTAGTTTGGTCGCAGAAAAAACATTTTTAGTACTTATCGCGACCTATTTCTGACTTTGGGTTGTGTCCTCCTACGTCTTGCTGAGCCGACATTTTTCAAATAGCGGGTTGTGGCGTCGTCGAAGGGACGTCACCCAGTGTCTGAGGTCAGACCCGGACGGCCCAGGTCGAAGATTTGCTTTTCTCCGTAATCTTGTGTTGACATTCGCTGACATCCAGAGACACATTCTCCTGCTCTTAACCACGACTGGTCGAGCTGAGGGTGACATTTAGTAGTAGACTGTAGTAGATAGTGGCCAGAAATCATTGGTGAAAAAATACAGATTTAAAGAGAGAGTATAGATATGTCACTGGCATAAGTTCAGTAGCCAGTGATCAACAATTAGAGTATAGATTTGTCACTGGCATAAGTTCAGTAGCCAGTGATCAACAATTAGAGTATAGATATGTCACTGGCATAAGTTCAGTAGCCAGTGATCAACAATTAGAGTATAGATTTGTCACTGGCATAAGTTCAGTAGCCAGTGGTCAACAATTAGAGTATAGATTTGTCACTGGCATAAGTTCAGTAGCCAGTGATCAACAATTAGAGTATAGATTTGTCACTGCCATAAGTTCAGTAGCCAGTGATCAACAATTAGAGTATAGATTTGTCACTGGCATAAGTTCATTGGCCAGTGATCAACAATTAGAGTATAGATTTGTCACTGGCATAAGTTCAGTAGCCAGTGATCAACAATGTGAGAGTAAGTCAAGTACAAACATATGGGGGCAATAAATGCACGCGAAGAGAAACTCTTGGTTCTTGACAGTTTTCGTAATTCTGTTATCATACAACCTCAACCAATTAAAACTCTTGTAACCTCTACCAATTAAAGCTCTTGTATCCTGTACCCACATATAACAGAATGGGACCGCGATAAAGCTTTCAAATAAAATAAAAGATACAAAATGACTTGTGTGATTTAAATAATTCTTGTAATCAATTGTAATTGCTTTCTTTTACTGCCCCCCCCCCAAATAACCTTATGGTGCACTACATGATTCTTAAAAACATGCCAGTCCTCATGGCTGACAATGTAACGCAAAGGTTTTCAAAAATCCTCTCCATTTTGCTTTCCGGATGTATGGAAGTCTTAAGCATCTGCTTGTATGAAGTCACCTTCCTCCTATGAAAGCGCATATTAGCACAAGTATAGCTACCGTATCCCTTGTAATGCGTGTCCATGCCATACAGCATGGTTTTCACTCTTGAGAAGTTTAAAATAAAAGATGGCGTCATTAGTACGAGTCGATATTTGATTAATGCAAAATTTTGGGAAGAAGTTGAATAAAATTGACTTAGGTACGACCGGACGTTGACTGGGAGATTGGTTTAAAGAACATCTGTACGACATGAGAACAGAACATCTGTACGACATAAGAACAGAACATCTGTACGACATGAGAACAGAACATCTGTACGACATAAGAACAGAACATCTGTACGACATAAGAACAGAACATCTGTACGACATGAGAACAGAACATCTGTACGACATAAGAACAGAACATCTGTACGACATAAGAACAGAACATCTGTACGACATAAGAACAGAACATCTGTACGACATAAGAACAGAACATCTGTACGACATAAGAACAGAACATCTGTACGACATAAGAACAGAACATCTGTACGACATAAGAACAGAACATCTGTACGACATAAGAACAGAACATCTGTACGACATAAGAACAGAACATCTGTACGACATAAGAACAGAACATCTGTACGACATAAGAACAGAACATCTGTACGACATAAGAACAGAACATCTGTACGACATAAGAACAGAACATATGTACGACATAAGAACAGAACATCTGTACGACATAAGAACAGAACATCTGTACGACATAAGAACAGAACATCTGTACGACATAAAAACAGAGCATCTGTTCGACATAAGAACAGAACATCTGTACGACATAAGAACAGAACATCTGTACGACATAAGAACAGAACATCTGTACGACATAAGAACAAAACATCTGTACGACATGAGAACAGACCATATGTACGACATAAAAACAGAACATCTGTACGACATGAGAACATACCATATTTACGACATAAAAACAGAACATCTGTTCGACATGAGAACAGACCATATGTACGACATAAAAACAGAACATCTGTTCGACATGAGAACAGAACATCTGTACGACAATAGAACAGAACATCTGTACGACATAAAAACAGAACATCTGTACGACATAAGAACAGAACATATGTCCTGTCTCTAAACGATACAACACTGCAAATCATGACTGGGGTTTAGATATTGCCGTTACTGTCATTCAATATGCGAGCAATGCCCCCCTCCTCACAATAGGAGCTTTTCAAAAACGATTTGGTACGTTGAACGTAGTCCACTATTGGACGTGACCATAGATTGCTCCGTGTATGTGTTGTTCTGTTTGTCCATTGTCTTAAATTGAAATAGAGAGTTGAAATAGAGGGTTGAAATACAGAGTTGAAATAGAGGTTTGAAATAGAGAGTTGAAATTGAGAGTTGAAATTAAGAGTTGAAATTGAGAGTTGAAATAGAGAGTTGAAATAGAGATTTGAAATTGGGAGTTGAAATACAGAGTTGAAATACAGAGTTGAAATAGAGATTTTAAATAGAGAGTTCAAATACAGAGATGAAATAGAGAGTTGAAATCGAGAGTTGAAATAGAGAGTTGAAATCGAGAGTTGAAATAGAGAGTTGAAATAGAGAGTTGAAATAGAGATTTTAAATAGAGAGTTCAAATACAGAGATGAAATAGAGAGTTGAAATCGAGAGTTGAAATTGAGAGTTGAAATTGAGAGTTGAAATTGAGAGTTGAAATTGAGAGTTGAAATTGAGAGTTGAAATTGAGAGTTGAAATTGAGAGTTGAAATAGAGAGTTGAAATTGAGAGTTCAAATAGAGAGATGAAATAGAGAGTTGAAATAGAGAGTTGAAATTGAGAGTTGAAATTGAGAGTTCAAATAGAGAGATGAAATAGAGAGTTGAAATAGAGAGTTGAAATAGAGAGTTGAAATTGAGAGTTCAAATTGAGAGTTCAAATTGAGAGTTCAAATAGAGAGATGAAATAGAGAGTTGAAATAGAGAGTTGAAATAGAGAGTTGAAATTGAGAGTTCAAATTGAGAGTTCAAATTGAGAGTTCAAATAGAGAGATGAAATAGAGAGTTGAAATAGAGAGTTGAAATAGAGAGTTCAAATTGAGAGTTCAAATTGAGAGTTCAAATTGAGAGTTCAAATAGAGAGTTCAAATAGAGAGTTGAAATAGAGAGTTCAAATTGAGAGTTCAAATTGAGAGTTCAAATAGAGAGTTCAAATAGAGAGTTCAAATAGAGAGTTCAAATAGAGAGTTCAAATAGAGAGTTCAAATAGAGAGTTCAAATAGAGAGCACACTTAAAGCTCTTAAAATAATTTAATATAGTCGTCTCATTGTACTTGATATAACATTAATGAAATATGAAATTAAGCAAACAGTAAAGTCGATACACGTGTCTATAGACTTTACATAAGCAAACAGTAAAGTCGATACACGTGTCTATAGGCTTTACATAAGCAAACAGTAAAGTCGATACACGTGTCTATAGGCTTTACATAAGCAAACAGTAAAGTCGATACACGTGTCTATAGGCTTTACATAAGCAAACAGTAAAGTCGATACACGTGTCTATAGGCTTTACATAAGAAAACAGTAAAGTCGATACACGTGTCTATAGACTTTACATAAGCAAACAGTAAAGTCGATACACGTGTCTATAGGCTTTACATAAGCAAACAGTAAAGTCGATACACGTGTCTATAGGCTTTACATAAGCAAACAGTAAAGTCGATACACGTGTCTATAGACTTTACATAAGCAAACAGTAAAGTCGATACACGTGTCTATAGGCTTTACATAAGCAAACAGTAAAGTCGATACACGTGTCTATAGGCTTTACATAAGCAAACAGTAAAGTCGATACACGTGTCTATAGACTTTACATAAGCAAACAGTAAAGTCGATACACGTGTCTATAGGCTTTACATAAGCAAACAGTAAAGTCGATACACGTGTCTATAGGCTTTACATAAGCAAACAGTAAAGTCGATACACGTGTCTATAGGCTTGACATAAGAAAACAGTAAAGTCGATACACGTGTCTATAGACTTTACATAAGCAAACAGTAAAGTCGATACACGTGTCTATAGGCTTTACATAAGCAAACAGTAAAGTCGATACACGTGTCTATAGGCTTTACATAAGCAAACAGTAAAGTCGATACACGTGTCTATAGACTTTACATAAGCAAACAGTAAAGTCGATACACGTGTCTATAGGCTTTACATAAGCAAACAGTAAAGTCGATACACGTGTCTATAGGCTTTACATAAGCAAACAGTAAAGTCGATACACGTGTCTATAGACTTTACATAAGCAAACAGTAAAGTCGATACACGTGTCTATAGGCTTTACATAAGCAAACAGTAAAGTCGATACACGTGTCTATAGGCTTTACATAAGCAAACAGTAAAGTCGATACACGTGTCTATAGGCTTTACATAAGAAAACAGTAAAGTCGATACACGTGTCTATAGGCTTTACATAAGCAAACAGTAAAGTCGATACACGTGTCTATAGGCTTTACATAAGCAAACAGTAAAGTCGATACACGTGTCTATAGGCTTTACGTAAGCAAACAGTAAAGTCGATACACGTGTCTATCGACTTTACATAAGCAAACAGTAAAGTCGATACACGTGTCTATAGACTTGACTATATCTAAAAACCAAGATCAATGTATTTTGGCAGACATCATTAATCAATGTTGTTTGTTGTTCAGGGAGCATTGACCTTAGTTCTGTTGCCGTCAAGTTATTGTTACAGTTTTGTGTTGGACATTCGTCTCAGTTCTGTATAGATGTCATTTCCATAACTCCTGGGTTCCAAAATCAAGCAAGGCCCCGCCTAGTCCTATGAGACAGACGGACATTTCTTTAGGATGTACCAGACAGTTGTATTCAAACAGAGCAAAGTGGAACATAGCGTACCGTTAGATAAGTGGAACATAGCGTCAAGTCAAATAAGTGGAACATAGAGTCAAGTCAGATAAGTGGAACATAGCGTTAAGTCAGATAAGTGGAACATAGCGTCAAGTCAGATAAGTGGAACATAGCGTCAAGTCAGATAAGTGGAACATAGAGTCAAGTCAAATAAGTGGAACATAGCGTCAAGTCAGATAAGTGGAACATAGCGTCAAGTCAGATAAGTGGAACATAACGTCAAGTCAGATAAGTGGAACACATATAGTGTTGGATGTCTTATCACGGGCTCAAGTTAACATCACAACCCATATAGTCTTGGATGTCTTATGGTGGGCTCAAGTTAACATCACAACCCATATAGTCTTGGATGTCTTATGGTGGGCTCAAGTTAACATCACAACCCATATAGTGTTGGATGTCTTATGGTGGGCTCAAGTTAACATCACAACCCATATAGTGTTGGATGTCTTATCACGGGCTCAAGTTAACATCACAACCCATATAGTGTTGGATGTCTTATCACGGGCTCAAGTTAACATCACAACCCATATAGTGTTGGATGTCTTATCACGGGCTCAAGTTAACATCACAACCCATATAGTGTTGCATGTCTTATCACGGGCTCAAGTTAACATCACAACCCATATAGTGTTGGATGTCTTATCACGGGCTCAAGTTAACATCACAACCCATATAGTTTTGGATGTCTTATCACGGGCTCAAGTTAACATCACAACCCATATAGTGTTGGATGTCAAATCACGGGCTCAAGTTAACATCACAACCTATATAGTTTTGGATGTCTTATGGTGGGCTCAAGTTAACATCACAACCCATATAGTGTTGGAGGTCTTATCCCGGGATTAAGTTAACATCACAACCCATATAGTGTTGGATGTCTTATCACGGGCTCAAGTTAACATCACAACCCATATAGTTTTGGATGTCTTATGGTGGGCTCAAGTTAACATCACAACCCATATAGTGTTGGAGGTCTTATCCCGGGATTAAGTTAACATCACAACCCATATAGCGTTGGATGTCTTATCACGGGCTCAAGTTAACATCACAAACGATATAGTGTTGGATGTCTTATCACAGGCTCAAGTTAACATCACAACCCATATAGTGTTGGATGTCTTATCACGGGCTCAAGTTAACATCGCAACCCATATAGTGTTGGATGTCTTATAACGGGCTCAAGTTAACATCACAACCCATATAGTTTTGGATGTCTTATGGTGGGCTCAAGTTAACATCACAACCCATATAGTTTTGGATGTCTTATGGTGGGCTCAAGTTAACATCACAACCCATATAGTGTTGGATGTCTTATCGCGGGCTTCTCAATGGCCGGGACATTTAATAGACAAATATTCCCCTGGAAGAGTCTTTCACTGAGGACCCAGAACATGCCTTGGATGCTGGCACGCATCAGGACCTCACTATTTGGCACTTAATCCTGCCATTTAATGCCAAGTATGCGACGCAGGCATCTCAAGTTGAAGCTGTTAAGTTTGCGCTCATGGGATGTATAAGTGGTCCATGTCTCGCTCCCGTATAGCATGCAGCGTACTGATGACGCAGGCTCGATAGACACACAGTTTGGTTTTCTCCGGTAGCTTGGTGTTTATTTAGTTTAGCCACTGTGGCAGCTGCCTTGCCAATTCTACTGTTTATTTCGTCCTCTATGGACAATGTATTGGAGACCTTGGACCCCAAGTAGGTGAAGCTGTCCACAACCTCCAAGTTTTCATTGTCGATATTGATGGTAGGAGGAGAACGTGTGTCTTGGGCCATGATGTTTGTCTTTTTTCAAGCTGATTTGCAGACCAAAATAATTCTTTGCGGGCATTGGAAAAGCTTAACACGAGTTGTTGCAACCAGTTTCTGTGTGTGGTATCAGTGCCGCATCATCCGCAAAGAGTAGCTCACGAATTAGGAGGTCTGTCGTTTTGGTTTTGGCTCAGAGGCGGGCATTGTTGAAAAGTCCTCCATCAGCTCTGGTGTGTAACCAGATTCCATCACTGCTATCCTTGAATGCGTATCGAAGCAGTACAGAGAAGTATATTGCGAACAGTGTTGCTGCGAGTACACAACCTTGTTTAACTCCGCTGCTGACTGGAAAGGAGTCTGACGTAGCTCCATCGAACTGCACTGTGCCCTGCATATTTTCATGGAACTGCCTGATGATGGCGAGTTGGTATGTGGGACAGTCGATGTTTTCCGGGAGTTGAAATGTCCCGTATCGACTGACTAAATCAAAGACTTTCGTAAGATCAACAAAGGCAATGTTTAGTGGCATCTGCTGCTCTCTGCATTTTTCCTGGAGCTGCCGTTTGGAGAACACCATGTCTATTGTAGACCGACCAACTCAGAAACCATACTGAGATTCTGGGTAAACTCGGGATGCTAGACTCTGTCAACGTGTTAGTATGACACGGGCGAAGGCCTTTCCTACTATACTAAGGAGTGAGATGCTGCGATAGTTATTGCAGTCACTTCTATCACCCTTGTTCGTATATAGTGTCACTATATTTGCATACGTTAGGTCCTGGGGGATGTAGCCCTGTTCCCAGCAGAGGGACAGAAGCTCTTGCAAAGGTTGTAGTAAAGCTTTCTTGCCACTCTTTAGAGCTTCTGGTGGTATGCCATCATTCCCAGGGGCTTTTCCACAAGCTAGGCTGTCAATTGCTTTGCTCAGCTCTTCCTGTGTGGGCATGACATCAAGTTCTTCCATGAGTGGCATATCGGAGATGTCATCTAGAGCGGTGTTTGAGACTGTGGTAACTGTTGAGTACAGTTCCAGATAATGCTCAACCCACCGTTTTATCTGTCCTGCCTGGTCTTGGATAATTACTCTACTTTTGGACTTTAGGGGGGCAACTTTGGACGCCAAAGGGCCAGTTGCCTTTTTGTTATTTTCGTACATGGCTTTGGCATTGCCCATATCTGCAGGCTAGGACATGTAAATAGAATGAGCGCTGGCCGCATCCCAAAGGACCTTCTACATGGAAAACTGGCATCGGGAAAGAGGAAGACAGGTCGCCCATGTCTGCGATTTAAAGATGTCTGCCAAAGGGACATGAAAGCAGCCAGAATATGCACAAGCGACTGGGAGTGTAAGGCAGAAGACCGATCTACGTAGCGCACAGTTGTCAAAGAGGGCGACATAGTAGCCGAGAAGCGAAGGATGGAGGAGGCTACAGATGGAAGAGCTAGGAAAAAGGCCAAAACATTTGGAAGCACAGAACTCGTGTGTAAAAGCTGTGGTAAAGAATGTCACTCAATGATAGGACTGCACAGCCACACGAGGAAATGGAACTTAGACCAACGGTGATGCACCATCGTCTTGCGAGATGGAAGGATGCCGATATAATTCCCCTAGAGACGGTGCTCCTAAAGGGCATGAGGCATGTGTGCGAGAAGGCTCAGTTGAAGATGAAAATTTAAGCATGTGGGCAGTGGTCTGTGCGCTACTAAAGTATTGAGCTTGGTCAAACAGACACTTGAATCATGGCAAAGTATAGCGTGCACTTAAAGAGATAAGTCTGGTATACCTTCTTACCGTTTAAGTGCCCCATTAATGTAAAGAGCGACAAAACATTAGATAAAGTGCCCGATTAAAGTCAAGAATGGCACAAAATTAGATTAAGTGCCCCATTAAAGTAACCAACTTACTACATTACGAACACCAGTTAGATAAAAACGAGAATTCTTGTTAATTTGGTGGCATCTTAGGCTTAGGCATAAAGATTTACGATTTGAGAACCTTTTAAACGTGTACCTATGTTCCATATGATGAGAACCTTTTAAACGCGTGCCTATGTTCCATATGATGAGAACCTTTTAAACGTGTACCTATGTTCCATATGATGAGATCCTTTTAAACGCGTACCTACGTTCCATATGATGAGAACCTTTTAAACGTGTACCTATGTTCCATATGATGAGAACCTTTTAAACGCGTACCTACGTTCCATATGATGAGAACCTTTTAAACGTGTACCTATGTTCCATATGATGAGAACCTTTTAAACGTGTACCTATGTTCCATATGATGAGAATCAACTCTAAATACGTGTCCCTTTAATGGTATACCACGCATGTCTGGTTTAATACAACAACGTCACTAGGTCAAAGAAATACAATTTGGTTTTAAACAAACAAACAAACAAACTTTGTGTTATTCAAAATGTGATAAATGCACATGTGACGTTGCTTAAAGTCCTAGTACTCCTCGTTATGTAACCGTTGAAATATTGTTTAAAGTAACAATCATGTACTTTTCATATTTTGTATGCAACACAATTGGATCCTGGCCTGATCGAAAACAATATGAGGACGTCATGACTTAACCTTATCATAAACTGGTTGTCATGGCTTAACCTAACCGTAAGTAGTATATCCAGACGTAACCTAAACATAAATAGGTTATTTTGACTTGACTAAGCCATAAAGAAACATAAAATATAAAACAGATTGGCCTAATAAATGCCACGCAAATGCCATCCAAATACGATCTAACTCTAAAATTTTTCATGAATTCTACTCCAGAAAACTGATTCAAAAAGTATTTTTTAAATGTATGGCATTAAAGGAAGTACTGGCTACATCTATTATGTTATCAAAGGAAGTACTTATTACATCTATTTTATTTAAGGAAGTACTTGTTACATGTATCTTATTGAAGGAAGTGCTTGTAACATATATCTTACTAGAAATTTACCCGTGTTCTTTCAGCGGGAGTGTACTGCTCTCAGAGGTTTAATACGTAGTTGAAAATATGCCAATAACTATATGTTAAGTATGTTTGTGTATGCGACCATTTTAGCACGGCCGGAAAAGTATTCCAGTACATGCCGCGACCTAGCAAAAGCGACTCCTGGTGGGAAATTGGACGTAGCAATCAGACGCTCATAACTAGAATGTGAACTGAATATTGTCCCATACGAAGCTACCTGTACACGTTCAAAACTAGAAGGGAACTGGCCTGTCGGCTGTGTGGCCACCCGGAGGAGACGGTGGCCCACGTACTCGAAGAGTGTCCCGAGCTGTGCGGGGATTTGGAAGGAGAAGTCACGGTACCTGCAGAGGATGCCCAAGAGTATGCACAACATTTAGTTATATTATAACCAGAAGGCCGAACTCGTGAATGTACATTCTCTTTTGGGTCGAGCCATTAGGCTCTTAGGACCCGGTTCATTTTATCGCATGCGAGCCTCATCAAGCGGGCATCGCCATAGAGGTACTCCTCTGTAGGGCAAGCCTCATCAAGCGGGCATCGCCATAGAGGTACTCCTCTGTAGGGCGAGCCTCATCAAGCGGGCATTGCCATAGAGGTACTCCTCTGTAGGGCGAGCCTCATCAAGCGGGCATCGCCATAGAGGTACTCCTCTGTAGGGCGAGCCTCATCAAGCGGGCATCTCCATAGAGGTACTCCTCTGTAGGGCGAGCCTAATCAAGCGGGCATCGCCATAGAGGTACTCCTCTGTATGGCGAGCCTCATCAAGCAGGCATCTCCATATAGGTACTCCTCTGTAGGGCGAGCCTCATCAAGCGGGCATCGCCATAGAGGTACTCCTCTGTAGGGCGAGCCTCATCAAGCGGGCATCTCCATAGAGGTACTCCTCTGTAGGGCGAGCCTCATCAACTTCCAATGTTCTTTTCTAATGAGTTCTTTTCACTTAGAGAATTGATTTTCTCATAAAACTCACTTACAATTTTAAGGGTACTAA
Organism: Ampullaceana balthica; assembly: GCA_944989445.1. Taxonomy (NCBI): domain Eukaryota; kingdom Metazoa; phylum Mollusca; class Gastropoda; family Lymnaeidae; genus Ampullaceana; species Ampullaceana balthica. The sequence goes on along the minus strand of CALYLW010000607.1, from coordinate 201,916 downwards.
ATACAGTTAACTGGCAGTTTTTTAAAATATTTGACGACAATAGCCGTCACGTATAAAAAAAAACCTATTTTAGTTACGACCCCACATCGTTAGACTATTTAAAGTAATGAAATATTTGTAACAGCAGCTATAAGTTAAGGAACTACGCCTCAACATTCTCTGTAAAAGGCAATAGCTGCTTATATCAAAGCGCTAATAAACTAAATTATAAAAGTTGTAAATGTTATGAAGTTTCCAAAATAATTTTAAAAGTCTAACCCAGTCTTATTTAAACGCTTGCAATAAAATTTGCGCACGTCATTAGTCAATGGAAGTTAACTGAAAGGCGTTCACTTAAAATAAAGTCTTGTAATTAAGTGATGCACAAATAATAACTATACATTTTGTTGGCCTTTACAGGTGTTTTAATATGGAAATGATATTTAATTTATATTTATATATATATATACATACACATAAAATGATTTAAAATTAAGGCTTTAATGCAAATGGTATAATTCCAAAAATAATTCATCGGTTGGTTTATGGGTAACAATGAGTAATTTTTTTTCTTTTTATCTTATCTTATCTATACAGACGCTCCTTCTATGCAGAAGATAGTTGCGTCCACAGACCATGACAGATGATCTGTTGGCAAGTGATGCAGCATTCACAGGCCACGGCTTTGTGGGTTCCACGCATTACCCAGCCGCCTAACTACATGTAGTGTTAGGTACCCATTCGGAGCGGGGTGACTCAGGGACACCCTAGGCCCCAGTGCGCTGCCACTCGACCACCGCTTCTTTAAGTGGATTTATTATTCCGGCTACAAATGAATGACCCTGACATTATTCAATTCGCAGCACATGTTAAGTAATTGCGTTTAGGTTCACTTGTATTGAGTTTAATATACTTCTATTACTAAATCCGGTAGCTAATTTTTAAATTGTAAATTTGATTAGCTAATATAAAAAAGAAATTACAGCATTGGTCAAATGCCTTTATATGCATCTTTAGATTATTAAAGCTTAACTTTAATATGTACATTTAAAGGATCGAGCCAGTTAAATGAGCAAGAACATTTTAAGTTGAAGAAATATTTATTATCTACTATATATAGATATATATAGATAGCGATAGATAGATATAGATATTAAAAATTAAATCTACATTAGGAATAAAGAACATGCAACAAATTTATTAAAAAAGTATAAGTGCTCTAATTTACGATAAAGTTTATTTGCTTTTGGCCAATTATTTACACGAAAAATAATTATTATGTTTTAAAATTAAATTGTGAGTTATTATAAACAACATAACAAAACTCTTAATTTAAAAATGAATTCCATTCATCGTGTGACGAATGTAATAAAATAGTTTTTAACCCATCTATAATATAAAGAAAGTATTCGCATAAAAGGCCACGGCTTTGTACCGCACGGTCAAACCAAATATGATTGTTATTATAATATAAAATTACAAGCTCAATCTAAGATGCGTACACGAAAATGTGCGCACCGTAATTTGACAATAAAAGATTTTAGAAAGCGCACCGCTGAATATATAGTATAGGAAAAAAATAGTGCACCAAAATGAACTCGTTTAGAATGTCTGCATGAAGCTGTTCAATATGGAATTGAGATATAATTTTTTTCTCTTTGTCTCTGCCTTTTCTGATTATTTAATTTACGGCATTCGGGCAAAAGGGACAATTACAAAAACTATCTTAAAACCATCTTCAGGGTAAAAGAAACCGTCCTGCCAAATTCGGTCCACGTCCGTCATTTGGTTTTTCAGAGGCTGTGTAACACAAAGTTAAAAAGTGAAACATACAAACATACAAACATACAAACATACAAAGATACAAACCCCAACTGAGCTTTATATATTAGATTAAAGGAAGAACTTGTTACATATATGTTATTAAATGAAGTACTTATTACATCTATTTTATTTAAGGAAGTACTTGTTACACATATGTTATTAAATGAAGTACTTATTAAAGTGACTTATTTACATCTATTTTATTTAAGGAAGTACTTGTTACATAAATGTTATTAAATGAAGTACTTACTACATCTATTTTATTTAAGGAAGTACTTGTTACACATATCTTATTTAAGGAAGTACTTGTTACACATATCTTATTGAAGGAAGTACTTATAACATCTATGTCATTAAGAAAGTGCTTGTTAATACTTGTTATATCTATGGTATTAAAGAAAGTGCTAGTTAATACTTGTTATATTTATGGTATTAAAGAAAGTGCTAGTTAATACTTGTTATATCTATGGTATTAAAGAAAGTGCTTGTTAATACTTGTTATATCTATGGTATTAAAGAAAGTGCTAGTTAATACTTGTTATATCTATGGTATTAAAGAAAGTGCTAGTTAATACTTGTTATATCTATGGTATTAAAGAAAGTGCTAGTTAATACTTGTTATATCTATGGTATTAAAGAAAGTGCTAGTTAATACTTGTTATATCTATGGTATTAAAGAAAGTTCAATGTTCTTTGAGATTTCAAGAAGTATGTTGTTAAGCCAATCATATTTAATTGTATCGTGTCTGTACTAAATTTACTACCAAATGTTGAACAAGTCAATGACAACTGAATGTTGATCAAGTGAATTTAATTGATGCCGTAAACAGGTGAAATTCAAGCGAATGCTGGTTTAAAATGTCGTGTGAATCCACCATTTCTATTCCAAGTTCAGAGAGAGTAGACCATGCATTGAGAAAACTAGAGAGCGAGTCGCGCACTATAAAATACTATCACTAAATGTGTGGGACATATGGACAAGGTCAGCTCTTAGGGCGAACCTCAGGTCAAGGGAATTATGCCGGACTTATAAACTAAGTGGAAACTTGTGGGCAGCATGACGTTATAGCACCACTGTCCCTATGAACATGAAGTCATAGCACCACTGTCCCCTTACAGCGTGACGTCATAGCACCACTGTCCCCTTACAGCGTGACGTCTTAGCACCACAGTCCCCTTACAGCGTGACGTCATAGAACCACTGTCCATTTTAAGTGTCACGTCATAGCTCTACTTTCCCCTTACAGCGTGACGTCATAGCTCTACTGTCACCTTACAGCGTGACGTCATACCACCGCTGTCCCCTTAAAGCGTGACGTCTTAGCTCCACGTTTCCCCTACAGCGTGACGTCATACCACCACTGTCCCCTACAGCGTGACGTCATACCACCACTGTCCCCTTACAGCGTGACGTCTTAGCTCCACTTTCCCCTACAGCGTGACGTCATACATCCACAGTCCCCTACAGCGTGACGTCATACCACCACTGTCCCCTTACAGCGTGACGTCTTAGCTCCACTTTGCCCTACAGCTTTACGTCATACCACCACTGTCCCTTTACAGCGTGACGTCTTAGCTTCACTACTCCTTACAGCGTGACGTCATGGCACCACCTTCCCCTTACAGCGTGCTGTCATAGCACCACTGTCCCGTTACAGCGTGACGTCATACCACCACTGTCTCCTTACAGCGTGACGTCCCCTTCTGGCAGTATCTGACTGAGGCCTCTAACGGGAAACCTAACCGCGCTGTTGAACAGAGCGTTCACCCTCATGTTGTCGAACATTCCTGCCACGGTCGGACTTAAGTCCTGACTTAAAGGCAGTCGTGCAGCTGTGACGTAAGCGCCGAAGCAAGAAAAGAGAAACTTATGGGACCATGCAAGCCGACGGGACGACACCAAGGGTACACAAAAGAAGTCCGCGCTAGGAGAAGAAAAGCCTCGCCGCTAGCAAGCGAGCCGTTCAATTGGACTAAATGTGTTACTTTAAATAGAGCCAAGGAATTTTTTAGGGCACGCATATTTTAAATTCCTGCCATACGTGCTATAGACTGTGTGTTCATGAATCGTTGGGCCTTAATTATGGTATTAAACAGTGAACTGCGGGCTGAAAAATGTATTTCTGCTTAACTGCGGGGCTGCCTAAGGTCACTGCGTCCAAAGGATTGTTTCCTAGCGTTGCCTTAGAAACGTTGTTGTGATCCCAGGGGCCGACACAAGAATATGGGAGTCCTAATTGGAGGAAAACAGATACTTGGGTCTAAGGGGGAGAAACATCCGTGTCTAGATGGAAGAACATATGAACATGTGTGTCTAGATGGAAGGAAATATGAACATGTGTGTCTAGATGGAAGGACATATGAACATGTGTGTCTCGATGGAAGGACATATGAACATGTGTGTCTCGATGGAAGGACATATGAACATGTGTGTCTAGATGGAAGGACATATGAACATGTGTGTCTAGATGGAAGGACATATGAACATGTGTGTCTAGATGGAAGGAAACATGAACATGTGTGTCTAGATGGAAGGACATATGAACATGTGTGTCTAGATGGAAGGACATATGAACATGTGTGTCTAGATGGAAGGACATATGAACATGTGTGTCTAGATGGAAGGACATATGAACATGTGTGTCTAGATGGAAGGAAACATGAACATGTGTGTCTAGATGGAAGGACATATGAACATGTGTGTCTAGATGGAAGGAAACATGAACATGTGTGTCTAGATGGAAGGACATATGATCATGTGTGTCTAGATGGAAGGAAACATGAACATGTGTGTCTAGATGGAAGGACATATAAACATGTGTGTCTAGATGGAAGGACATATGAACATGTATGTCTAGATAGAAGGAAACATGAACATGTGTGTCTAGATGGAAGGACATATGAACATGTGTGTCTAGATGGAAGGAAACATGAACATGTATGTCTAGATGGAAGGAAACATGAACATGTGTGTCTAGATGGAAGGAAACATGAACATGTGTGTCTAGATGGAAGGAAACATGAACATGTGTGTCTAGATGGAAGGAAACATGAACATGTGTGTCTATATGGAAGGACATATGAACATGTGTGTCTCGATGGAAGGACATATGAACATGTGTGTCTAGATGGAAGGACATATGAACATGTGTGTCTCGATGGAAGGACATATGAACATGTGTGTCTAGATGGAAGGACATATGAACATGTGTGTCTAGATGGAAGGAAACATGAACATGTATGTCTAGATGGAAGGACATATGAACATGTGTCTCTAGATGGCAGGAAACATGAACATGTGTGTCTAGATGGAAGGAAACATGAACATGTGTGTCTAGATGGAAGGACATATGAACATCCGTGTCTAGATGGAAGGAAACATGAACATGTGTGTCTAGATGGAAGGAAACATGAACATGTGTGTCTAGATGGAAGGAAACATGAACATGTGTGTCTATATAAATGGAAACAAATGGACATTGTGAGTTGAAACAAATGGACATTGTGAGTTGAAACAAATGGACATTGTGAGTTGAAACAAATGGACATTGTGAGTTGAAACAAATGGACATTGTGAGTTGAACAAATGGACATTGTGAGTTGAAAAAATGGACATTGTGAGTTGAAAAAATGGACATTGTGAGTTGAACAAATGGACATTGTGAGTTGAACAAATGGACATTGTGAGTTGAACAAATGGACATTGTGAGTTGAACAAATGGACATTGTAAGTTGAACAAATGGACATTGTGAGTTGAAACAAATGGACATTGTGTCTATATGAGCTGAAACAAATGGACATTGTGAGTTGAACAAACGGACATTGTGAGTTGAACAAATGGACATTGTGAGTTGAACAAATGGACGTTGTGAGTTGAACAAATGGACATTGTGAGTTGAACAAATGGACATTGTGAGTTGAACAAATGGACATTGTGAGTTGAAACAAATGGACATTGTGAGTTGAACAAATGGACATTGTGAGTTGAACAAATGGACATTGTGAGTTGAAAAAATGGACATTGTGAGTTGAACAAATGGACATTGTGAGTTGAACAAATGGACATTGTGAGTTGAACAAATGGACATTGTGAGTTGAACAAATTGACATTGTAAGTTGAACAAATGGACATTGTGAGTTGAAACAAATGGACATTGTGAGTTGAAACAAATGGACTTTTGTCTAAATGAATGGAGACAATTGGATATGTGTCTATATTGAAGGAAACACAGAGGTAGAGATGGAAAGAAAAACTCGCAAGAAGTATGTAATGATACAATAAGAAGTATGTAATGATACAATAAGAAGTATGTAATGATACAATAAGAAGTATGTAATGATACAATAAGAAGTATGTAATGATACAATAAGAAGTATGTAATGATACAATAAGAAGTATGTAATGATACAATAAGAAGAATGTAATGATACAATAAGAAGTATGTAATGATACAATAAGTATGTAATGATACAATAAGAAGTATGTAATGATACAATAAGAGATATCTAATGATACAATAAGAAGTATGTAATGATACAATAAGAAGTATGTAATGATACACTATTTTAGGGAGATGTTATTTGAAGTCTTGCCAATCTGAAAAGCTTCCATTCAAATTTTTATTGTATAAACGAGGCAGGGTGATATTACTTTAACTTTGCCTTTTAAATGTGTCATTGGTAATGTCACGTGACCCCTACCCCCAACCACACGCACTTCTACATTGACAGTCTGTAATTAAAAAAGTCAACACCAATTCCATTGAGTTCATACATTTCTGTGTAGTTTCTTGTGTATGGTTGCGAGATGTAATAAAGCAGAATGTACCACAACGGATAGAATTTTATGAGTTGATACGTTTAATTAGCTCTGACAAACACTGGGTTAGATAAAGTGTTTTAGAGTTTTTTTTAATATATTTTTATTTTCATTTTGGGGGAGGGAGTATATATATATATCTATTTTGGGGGAGGGAATATATATATATATTTTGGGGGAGGGGGGTATATATATCTTTTTGGGGGAGGGGGTATATATATATATCTATTTTGGGGGAGGGGGTATATATATATCTATTTTGGGGGAGGAGATATATATATATATATCTATTTTGGGGGAGGGGGTATATATATATATATATATATATATATTTTGGGGGAGGGAATATATATATATATATATATATATCTATTTTGGTGGAGGGCGTATATATATATATATATCTATTTTGGGGGAGGGTATATATATTTATATCTATTGAATGGTATAGTGTTCTAGAACGAATGGTCAACTAGTCCAATAATTCTGACATTTGTAAGTACGTTGTTGAATATTCTCTGGAAAACACCTGACACCAGTTGGAACATTGAAGAGTTACATGAACAAAGTCAACGCGCGGCACGGGGCACCGTTGAGCCAATGATAACATGAAGACCACTCGACCACACAACACATTGACTCGTGTCGACTTTAGACCATACGACCGTTGAGCCAATGACAACATGAAGACCACTCGACCACACAACACATTGACTCGTGTCGACTTTAGACCATACGACCGTTGAGCCAATGACAACATGAAGACCACTCGACCACACAACACATTGACTCGTGTCGACTTTAGACCATACGACCGTTGAGCCAATGACAACATGAAGACCACTCGACCACACAACACATTGACTCGTGTCGACTTTAGACCATACGACCGTTGAGCCAATGACAACATGAAGACCACTCGACCACACAACACATTGACTCGTGTCGACTTTAGACCATACGACCGTTGAGCCAATGACAACATGAAGACCACTCGACCACACAACACATTGACTCGTGTCGACTTTAGACCATACGACCGTTGAGCCAATGACAACATGAAGACCACTCGACCACACAACACATTGACTCGTGTCGACTTTAGACCATACGACCGTTGAGCCAATGACAACATGAAGACCACTCGACCACACAACACATTGACTCGTGTCGACTTTAGACCATACGACCGTTGAGCCAATGACATAATGAAGCTTGCCGCCACAAGTCAGTGACACAAGAACTATTGGCACAATGTCTACAGGGCCAATGGCTCAAGTAGACACAATAACTATTGGCACAATGTCTACAGGGCCAATTACTGAAGGTGACACAAGAACTATTGGCACAATGTCTACAGGGCCAATGGCTGAAGGTGACACAAGAACTATTGGCACAATGTCTACAGGGCCAATGGCTCAAGGAGACAAAAGAACTATTGGCACAATGTCTACAGGGCCAATGGCTGAAGGTGACACAAGAACTATTGGCACAATGTCTACAGGGCCAATGGCTCAAGGAGACACAAGAACTATTGGCACAATGTCTACAGGGCCAATGGCTCAAGGAGACACAAGAACTATTGGCACAATGTCTACAGGGCCAATGGCTCAAGGAGACACAAGAACTATTGGCACAATGTCTACAGGGCCAATGGCTCAAGGAGACACAAGAACTATTGGCACAATGTCTACAGGGCCAATGGCTGAAGGTGACACAAGAACTATTGGCACAATGTCTACAGGGACAATGGCTCAAGGAGACTCAAGAACTATTGGCACAATGTCTACTGGGCCAATGGCTGAAGGAAAATGTTCAAAAGGCAGCAACCAAATCTATTTAATTGTAGTGTACATTTCAATAATGTCCACCAATATCTTACAACATCCATAAGCAATTGTTTACAACCTCTGAGAATCCCCCCCCCAAATCCCTTCACACACGCACTTAGTTTAGAATAAAGTTAAATAAAAATGCTACAACCTGTGACCCACCAAAATATGCCGACTCTGGTTTAGAATCTTTTATAACGTGTTTGTTATAACGTGTTTGTTATAACGTGTTTGTTATAACGTGTTTGTTATAACGTGTTTGTTATCACGTGTTTGTTATAACGTGTTTCTTTTAACGTGTTTGTTATAACGTGTTCAATATAACGTGTTTGTTATAACGTGTTATAAGTTGTTTGTTATTACGTGTTTCTTATAACTTGTTTGTTATAACGTGTTTGTTATAACGCGTTATAACGTGTTTGTTATAATGTGTTTGTTTTAACGTGTTTGTTATATCGTGTTATAACGTGTTTGTTATAACGTATTTGTTATAGTGTGTTTGTTTTAACGTGTTTGTTATAACGTGTTCATTATAACGTGTTTGTTATAACGTGTTATAACGTGTTTGTTATTACGTATTTGTTATAACGTGTTTGTTATAACGTGTTTGTTATAACGTGTTTATTATAACGTGTTTGTTATAACGTGTTTGTTATAATGTGTTTTTAAAACGTGTTTGTTGTAACGTGTTTGTTATAACGTGTCTGTTATAACGTGTTTATTATAACGTGTCTATAATAACGTGTTTGTTATAACCTGTTTGTTATAGCGTGTTTGTTATAACGTGTTATAGCGTGTTTGTTATAGCGTGTTTGTTATAACGTGTTTGTTAAAACGTGTTTGTTATAACGTGTTTCTTTTAACGTGTTTGTTATAATGTGTTTTTATAACGTGTTTGTTATAACGTGTTTTTTCTAACATGTTTGTTAAAACGTGTCTGTTATAACGTGTTTGGTATAAAGTGTTCATTGTAACGTGTCTGTTGTAACGTGTCTATAATAACGTGTTTGTTATAACCTGTTTGTTAAAACGTGTTTGTTATGGCGTGTTTGTTATAACGTGTTTGTTATAACGTGTTATAAGTATTTTAGTCATCAAGTTTGAAATATTTCAATGTATGTCGTTTCATCAGATGTCAAGCTGGGTGGTACAAGACGGGATTTACAGAGGACACCCAAACTTAGCAGTATGACACCCCCTCCGCACCCCCCCCAGCTGCTTAAATCACATTGACAACTAGTCAATCCAGCAACCAATCAAATCAAATACGAAAATGGAGATCCAACAAATAATGGAGATCCAACAAATGATGGAGATCCAACAAATAATGGAGATCCAACAAATGATGGAGATTCAACAAATAATGGAGATCAACAAATGATAGAACCAGAAAATTAAAAAATGGACATCCAACAAATAATGGAGATCCAACAAATGATAGAACCAGAAAATACAAAAATGGACATGCAACAAATAATGGAGATCCAACAAATGATAGAACCAGAAAATACAAAAATGGACATGCAACAAATAATGGAGATCCAGCAAATGATAGAACCAGAAAATACAAAAATGGACATGCAACAAATAATGGAGATCCAGCAAATGATAGAACCAGAAAATACAAAAATGGACATGCAACAAATAATGGAGATCCAACAAATGATAGAACCAGAAAATGAGCTAACTAACGAATTACTTGTCAATAAATGATCTTGCAAAGTTATAACTGGCCAACAAGTAACATGGCCAATGAGTTACTATACAACAAATGACCTAATCAAGCTAAGACCTAGCCATGAATGACTATACAACAAATGACCTAATCAAGCTAAGACCTAGCCATAAATGACTATACAACAAATGACCTAATCAAGCTAAGACCTAGCCATGAATGACTATACAACAAATGACCTAATCAAGCTAAGACCTAGCCATGAATGACTATACAACAAATGACCTAATCAAGCTAAGACCTAGCCATGAATGACTATACAACAAATGACCTAATCAAGCTAAGACCTAGCCATGAATGACTATACAAAAAATGACCTAATCAAGCTAAGACCTAGCCATGAATGAATATACAACAAATGACCCAATCAACGAAAGACCTAGCCATAAAAAAACGAAAAATGACCTCGCCAATAAAAAATGTTCCCTTTAAGCTGCGCGGCCACCCTGATATCTTACCGCGCAGCTGTTTTGAATTACCGCGCAGTTAATTTGGTAACATATTGCACACATAATAGATGCTGTGCAACTTTGCACACGAGTTTTCTTTTTTACTTTGCACACGGACCAACGAATTTTAGAGTGAATATTGCTAACAAATGACATAAGACAGATCCAATAAACCACTGTCCAGCAACTGACTTAGCCAAACAAATGACCTAAGACAGATCCAATAAACCACTACCCAGCAATTGACTCAGCCAAACAAATGACATAAGACAGATCCAATAAACCACTATCCAGCAATTGACTTAGCCAAACAAATGACCTAAGACTGATCCAATAAACCACTATCCAGCAACTGACTTAGCCAAACAAATGACCTAAGACAGATCCAATAAACCACTATCCAGCAACTGACTTAGCCAAACAAATGACCTAAGACAGATCCAATAAACCACTGTCCAGCAACTGACTTAGCCAAACAAATGACATAAGACAGATCCAATAAACCACTACCCAGCAACTGTCTTAGCCAAACAAATGACCTAAGACAGATCCAATAAACCACTATCCAGCAACTGACTTAGCCAAACAAATGACCTAAGACAGATCCAATAAACCACTATCCAGCAACTGACTTAGCCAAACAAATGACATAAGACAGATCCAATAAACCACTGTCCAGCAACTGACTTAGCCAAACAAATGACCTAAGACCGATCCAATAAACCACTACCCAGCAATTGACTTAGCCAAACAAATGACATAAGACAGATCCAATAAACCACTATCCAGCAACTGACTTTGCCAAACAAATGACCTAAGACAGATCCAATAAACCACTGTCCAGCAACTGACTTAGCCAAACAAATGACATAAGACAGATCCAATAAACCACTGTCCAGCAACTGACTTAGCCAAACAAATGACCTAAGACAGATCCAATAAGTCACTACCCAGCAATTGACTTAGCCAAACAAATGACATAAGACAGATCCAATAAACCACTACCCAGCAACTGACTTAGCCAAACAAATGACCTAAGACAGATCCAATAAACCACTATCCAGCAACTGACTTAGCCAAACAAATGACATAAGACAGATCCAATAAACCACTGTCCAGCAACTGACTTAGCCAAACAAATGACCTAAGACAGATCCAATAAACCACTACCCAGAAACTGACTTAGCCAAACAAATGACATAAGACAGATCCAATAAACCACTACCCAGCAATTGACTTAGCCAAACAAATGACATAAGACAGATCCAATAAACCACTAGCCAGCAACTGACTTAGCCAAACAAATGACATAAGACAGATCCAATAAACCACTAGCCAGCAACTGACTTAGCCAAACAAATGACATAAGACAGATCCAATAAACCACTAGCCAGCAACTGACTTAGCCAAACAAATGACCTAAGACAGATCCAATAAACCACTAGCCAGCAACTGACTTAGCCAAACAAATGACCTAAGACAGATCGAATAAACCACTATCCAGCAATTGACTTAGCCAAACAAATGACATAAGACAGATCCAATAAACCACTATCCAGCAACTGACTTAGCCAAACAAATGACATAAGACAGATCCAATAAACCACTATCCAGCAATTGACTTAGCCAAACAAATGACATAAGACAGATCCAATAAACCACTATCCAGCAATTGACTTAGCCAAACAAATGACCTAAGACAGATCCAATAAACCACTATCCAGCAACTGACTTAGCCAAACAAATGACCTAAGACAGATCCAATAAACCACTATCCAGCAACTGACTTAGCCAAACAAATGACCTAAGACAGATCCAATAAACCACTACCCAGCAATTGACTTAGCCAAACAAATGACATAAGACAGATCCAATAAACCACTATCCAGCAATTGACTTAGCCAAACAAATGACCTAAGACAGATCCAATAAACCACTATCCAGCAATTGACTTAGCCAAACAAATGACCTAAGACAGATCCAATAAACCACTATCCAGCAATTGACTTAGCCAAACAAATGACCTAAGACAGATCCAATAAACCACTATCCAGCCATTGACTTAGCCAAACAAATGACATAAGACAGATCCAATAAACCACTATCCAGCAACTGACTTAGCCAAACAAATGACCTAAGACAGATCCAATAAACCAATGTCCAGCAACTGACTTAGCCAAACAAATGACATAAGACAGATCCAATAAACCACTATCCAGCAATTGACTTAGCCAAACAAATGACCTAAGACAGATCCAATAAACCACTATCCAGCAACTGACTTAGCCAAACAAATGACCTAAGACAGATCCAATAAACCACTATCCAGCAATTGACTTAGCCAAACAAATGACCTAAGACAGATCCAATAAACCACTACCCAGCAATTGACTTAGCCAAACAAATGGCATAAGACAGATCCAATAAACCACTATCCAGCAATTGACTTAGCCAAACAAATGACCTAAGACAGATCCAATAAACCACTATCCAGCAATTGACTTAGCCAAACAAATGACATAAGACAGATCCAATAAACCACTAGCCAGCAACTGACTTAGCCAAACAAATGACATAAGACAGATCCAATAAACCACTATCCAGCAACTGACTTAGCCAAACAAATGACATAAGACAGATCCAATAAACCACTAGCCAGCAACTGACTTAGCCAAACAAATGACCTAAGACAGATCCAATAAACCACTAGCCAGCAACTGACTTAGCCAAACAAATGACCTAAGACAGATCGAATAAACCACTATCCAGCAATTGACTTAGCCAAACAAATGACATAAGACAGATCCAATAAACCACTATCCAGCAACTGACTTAGCCAAACAAATGACATAAGACAGATCCAATAAACCACTATCCAGCAATTGACTTAGCCAAACAAATGACATAAGACAGATCCAATAAACCACTATCCAGCAATTGACTTAGCCAAACAAATGACCTAAGACAGATCCAATAAACCACTATCCAGCAACTGACTTAGCCAAACAAATGACCTAAGACAGATCCAATAAACCACTATCCAGCAACTGACTTAGCCAAACAAATGACCTAAGACAGATCCAATAAACCACTACCCAGCAATTGACTTAGCCAAACAAATGACATAAGACAGATCCAATAAACCACTATCCAGCAATTGACTTAGCCAAACAAATGACCTAAGACAGATCCAATAAACCACTATCCAGCAATTGACTTAGCCAAACAAATGACCTAAGACAGATCCAATAAACCACTATCCAGCAATTGACTTAGCCAAACAAATGACCTAAGACAGATCCAATAAACCACTATCCAGCCATTGACTTAGCCAAACAAATGACATAAGACAGATCCAATAAACCACTATCCAGCAACTGACTTAGCCAAACAAATGACCTAAGACAGATCCAATAAACCAATGTCCAGCAACTGACTTAGCCAAACAAATGACATAAGACAGATCCAATAAACCACTATCCAGCAATTGACTTAGCCAAACAAATGACCTAAGACAGATCCAATAAACCACTATCCAGCAACTGACTTAGCCAAACAAATGACCTAAGACAGATCCAATAAACCACTATCCAGCAATTGACTTAGCCAAACAAATGACCTAAGACAGATCCAATAAACCACTACCCAGCAATTGACTTAGCCAAACAAATGGCATAAGACAGATCCAATAAACCACTATCCAGCAATTGACTTAGCCAAACAAATGACCTAAGACAGATCCAATAAACCACTATCCAGCAATTGACTTAGCCAAACAAATGACATAAGACAGATCCAATAAACCACTAGCCAGCAACTGACTTAGCCAAACAAATGACATAAGACAGATCCAATAAACCACTATCCAGCAACTGACTTAGCCAAACAAATGACCTAACCAAAATTGACCTCGTTAACAGTACATATAAACAGTACCAAGATAACAAAAGACAAACGAAACATAAGTGATTGTTTCAAGAGAAACCGTTTGTTTTCTAGCAAGATGAGCCGTTATCCTCAAAAGGGCCCTTGCAACGGTTTGACATAAGGATCTCTGAGACCTCACGTCTGGACCCAGAGGGGGGGGGGATAAAGAAACGAAACGAAAGGCACATGTCCCCATCAAGTGTCATCGTTTCCCTTCTCCAAACTCATTATGACGCTATCAATCTATCGACAAAATATTACGCACCTCCAATTACGATAGTGTGTTCCAGTCATTATTCAGATGCTGGCTACATCTAGTAATTCCTGGCATATGGTCGAAATTTATCTCCCATGGCATCACGAGCTCTTCAGTCTGTAGTGTTGCAAAAGTTTCCTTAACACTCTCTGGACTATGGAAGTTTTCATTGATATTAAACCAAATATAGTTTTACTGGTGTCCCCAAAAATCAAAAGTAAACGTTTCAGTAAAATTGAACAAATTTGTTCTATAATCTAATTGAAGATTTTAAAGTAAGCGCAGTTTACAATCAGTTGTCGTGGTATAAGGAGCGCATCTATGGCTGAGCTTTAAACGAAAACATTCACACAGAAGACACATGTCTTACCTCATTACAAAGAAAACATGGTGTGCACAAACTTAGAGAAGTTGAATAAATAGAAGTGTCCATGTAGTCAGTTGGATGGGTCTATTGTTTATTTGTTTCCTAGGGCCGACAGGATGTCACACAGTCTCCATTGCTACACGGTAACCGCCCATTGCTACACGGTAATCGCTTCGTTACACACACATTCCTGGTACACGAAATAACATTCCTGATTCGATCCGCAGACGGCATGACGTCACATGCGGGTTTCAAGTTTCCTTTTGTACACTGTAATAAGACAGATTTGACTCTTTTTGTGTGGTGCACGGATGGTGCCCGGATGGTGTTTCAAAGGTGTGTGGTGGTGTGGTGGTGGTAGGGGCGGCTTTTTTAGAGGAAACTATTTGAAAAATGTGACACGGCGAGGTGAATGAGGTGGTCTTAAGACATCCCCGCCCCACACACACACACCTCAAGCTTGTCGTTAGGTGGATAACTCTATGTTAACAGATACCATCGAATTAAAGATTACCTCAGCCACAGACATCCCATTGAAGGTTAAGAGACGAGTAAGGTTTTCACCCAGGGGCGGATTAAGAATGCAAGGAGCCCCTGGCTGCAATTCCCAGCCAAAAAGATTATTAATGAAAAAACCGAACACGAAGACATAACTGTTTGCCGGTATCCTAAAATTGAGTGTAAAAAGACAATGTTAAAAAAAAAGAAAAGACAAATGAAAAACAAAGTATTCCCCCCGGGAATCGATCGTGTCACCGCTCACCGCAAGCCGACACACTTCCACACGACCAGGGGAGCTTGACGAAAGATGTAAATAAATTTAAAAAAATTAACACTATTCTTTAATATTTTCTTTTATTGAGCCTATAAAATCAGGTTTTTCGATTACTAAGACTATCGGGACCGAATAGCTATTACATTAATAGATAAGATTTTTTAAATTTATTTAATTTATGATATTTTCAAAAATTCATGCAAACATTTGTACACCTTTATTATAAAGTATAATACATTTGGGGGCCCCTTAAAATCTCGGGGGACCCTGGCTCGCCAGCGACGATTTGCGAACATCTAAAGATTGCATTTGAGTGAAAATTAAACTTGACAAGTTAAAATACAAAGAACTTAAAACCATCCCGTTCCTCAGAAATAAAGACCCCCGCCCCTCTCCGGCCCCTCTCCCGCATCCCTTCTTCCCCTCTACGCCACTGAATCTGTACTCACTCAGCAACACACCCCCACTCAAAACACCAACAGCCAACACACACCACCAGCCAACACACCACCAGCCAACACACACCACCAGCCAACACACACCACCAGCCAACACACCAACACACACCACCAGCCAACACACACCACCAGCTAACACACCACCAGCCAACACACACCACAAGCCAACACACACCACCAGCCAATACACACCACCAGTCAACACACACCACCAGCCAACACACACCACCAGCCTACACACCACAGCCAACACACATCACCCGCAAACACACCACCAGCCAACACAACACCAGCCAACACACACCACCCGCCAACACACCACCAGCAAACACACCACCAGCCAACACACACCACCAGCAAACACATTACAAGCCAACACACAAACAGCCAACACACACCACCAGCCAACACACACCACCAGCAAACACATCACCAGCCAACACACAACACCAGCCTACACATAAAGAGCCAACACACACCACCAGCCAACACACACCACCAGCAAACACATCAACAGCCAACACACATCACCCGCCAACACACCACCAGCCAACACAACACCAGCCAACACACACCACCCACCAAAAAACAACCAGCAAACAAACCACCAGCCAACACACCACCAGCCAACACACACCACCAGCAAACACACCACCAGCCAACACACAAACAGCCAACACACACCACCAGCAAACACAACACCAGCAAACGCACACCACCCGCCAACACACCACCAGCCAACACACCACCAGCCAACACACCGCCAGCCAACACACCACCAGCCAACACACACCACCAGCCAACACACTAACAGCCAACACACACCACCAGCAAAAACACCACCAGCCAACACACAAACAGCCAACACACACCACCAGCCAACACACACAACCAGCCAACACACCACCAGCCAACACATAACACCAGCCAAAACACCACCAGCCAACACATACCCCCAGCCAACACACACCACCAGCCAACATCTTAGGACAAACACGGGCAAGTCCACGTTCAATAGGCCAACCAGTCTCCCGTATTTAGCAGTTCATCAGCTAAGTCCGGAGACCAAAGAGTCCGAGTCTGTACATTTAATTAGTCTAAGCCTTTAAGTAATATCTGTGATCAGTCAGCACTCTGCTCGACCTACTGTTGGGGAAGCCATTGGTGACAATCTACTGTTGGGGTGACAATTTCTACTGTTGGGGTCACAATTTCTACTGTTGGGGTGACAATTTCTACTGTTGGGGTCACAATTTCTACTGTTGGGGTGACAATTTCTACTGTTGGGGTGACAATTTCTAATGTTGGATTCACAATTTCTAATGTTAGGGTGACAATTTCTAATGTTGACATGGGCGCCAAACAAACACCCTCAACAAACCCATTAAGGAATAACTTCCATGTTACACTGTGATATCTGGCTGAGATGGAACGGATGAAGACTAGAATAAACGAGGTGATTGGATGGGTGGAGGACTAGGATGAACAAGGTCATTGGATGGGTGGAGGACTAGGATGAACAAGGTCATTGGATGGGTGGAGGACTAGGATAAACAAGGTCATTGGATGGGTGAAGGACTAGGATAAACAAGGTCATTGGATGGGTGGAAAACTAGGATAAACAAGGTCATTGGATGGGTGGAAAACTAGGATAAACAAGGACATTGGATGGGTGGAAAACTAGGATAAACAAGGTCATTGGATGGGTGGAAAACTAGGATAAACAAGGTCATTGGATGGGTGGAAAACTAGGATAAACAAGGTCATTGGATGGGTGGAAAACTAGGATAAACAAGGACATTGGATGGGTGGAAAACTAGGATAAACAAGGTCATTGGATGGGTGGAAAACTAGGATAAACAAGGTCATTGGATGGGTGGAAAACTAGGATAAACAAGGTCATTGGATGGGTGGAAAACTAGGATAAACAAGGACATTGGATGGGTGGAAAACTAGGATAAACAAGGTCATTGGATGGGTGGAAAACTAGGATAAACAAGGTCATTGGATGGGTGGAAAACTAGGATAAACAAGGTCATTGGATGGGTTGAAAACCACGAGAAACAAGGTCATTGGCTGGGTTGAAAACAACGAGAAACAACGTCATTGGCTGGGTTGAAAACAACGAGAAACATTGTCATTGGCTGGGTTGAAAACCACGAGAAACAAGGTCATTGGCTGGGTTGAAAACAACCAGAAACAATGTCATTGGCTGGGTTGAAAACAAATAGAAACAAGGTCATTGGCTGGGTTGAAAACAACGAGAAACAAGGTCATTGGCTGGGTTGAAAACAACGAGAAACAACGTCATTGGCTGGGTTGAAAACCACGAGAAACAAGGTCATTGGCTGGGTTGAAAACAACGAGAAACAATGTCATTGGCTGGGTTGAAAACAAATAGAAACAAGGTCATTGGCTGGGTTTGGAAACAAAGAGAAACAAGAACATTGGCTGGGTTGAAAACAACGAGCAACAAGGTCATTGGCTGGGTTGAAAACAACGAGCAACAAGGTCATTTTCTGTGTTTAAAACAACCAGAAACAATGTCATTGGCTGGGTTTAAAACAAATAGAAACAAGGTCATTGGCTGGGTCTAAAACAAATAGAAACAAGGTCATTGGCTGGGTTTAAAACAACCAGAAACAATGTCATTGGCTGGGTTTAAAACAAATAGAAACAAGGTCATTGCCTGGGTTTAAAACAAATAGCAACAAGGTCATTGTCTGGAATGAAAACAAATAGAAACAAGGTCATTGGCTGGGTTTAATACAAATAGAAACATTTTCTGGGTTGAAAACAACGAGAAACAAGGTCATTGGCTGGGTTGAAAACAACGAGAAACAACGTCATTGGCTAAGTTGAAAACCACGAAAAACAAGGTCAATGGCTGGGTTGAAAACAACGAGAAACAATGGCATTGGCTGGGTTGAAAACAACGAGAAACAACGTCATTGGCTGGGTTGAAAACCACGAGAAACAAGGTCATTGGCTGGGTTGAAAACAACGAGAAACAATGTCATTGGCTGGGTTGAAAACAACGAGCAACAAGGTCATTTTCTGTGTTTAAAACAACCAGAAACAATGTCATTGGCTGGGTTTAAAACAAATAGAAACAAGGTCATTGGCTGGGTTTAAAACAAATAGAAACAAGGTCATTGGCTGGGTTTAAAACAACCAGAAACAATGTCATTGGCTGGGTTTAAAACAAATAGAAACAAGGTCATTGGCTGGGTTTAAAACAAATAGAAACAAGGTCATTGTCTGGGTTGAAAACAAATAGAAACAAGGTCATTGGCTGGGTTTAAAACAAATAGAAACCAGGTCATTGTCTGGGTTGAAAACAACGAGAAACAAGGTCATTGGCTGGGGTGAAAACAACGTGAAACAATGTCATTGGCTGGGTTGAAAACAACGAGAAACAAGGTCATTTTCTGGGTTGAAAACAACGAGAAACAAGGTCATTGGCTGGGTTGAAAACAACGAGAAACAAGGTCATTGGCTGGGTTAAAAACAACGAGAAACAAGGTCATTGGCTGGGTTGAAAAAAACGAGAAACAACGTCATTGGCGGGGTTGAAAACAACGAGAAACAAGGTCATTGGCTGGGTTGAAAACAACGAGAAACAAGGTCATTGGCTGGGTTGAAAACAACGAGAAACAAGGTCATTGGCTGGGTTGAAAACAACGAGAAACAAGGTCATTGGCTGGGTTGAAAACAAATAGAAACAAGGTCATTGGCTGGGTTGAAAACAAATAGAAACAAGGTCATTGGCTGGGTTGAAAACAAATAGAAACAAGGTCATTGGCTGGGTTTAAAACAAATAGAAACAAGGTCATTGGCTGGGTTGAAAACAAATAGAAACAAGGTCATTGGCTGGGTTCAAAACAAATAGAAACAAGGTCATTGGCTGGGTTTGGAAACAAATAGAAACAAGGTCATTGGCTGGGTTTAAAACAAATAGAAACAAGGTCATTGGCTGGGTTGAAAACAAATAGAAACAAGGTCATTGGCTGGGTTTAAAACAAATAGAAACAAGGTCATTGGCTGGGTTGAAAACGAATAGAAACAAGGTCATTGGCTGGGTTTAAAACAAATAGAAACAAGGTCATTGGCTGGGTTTGGAAACAAATAGAAACAAGGTCATTGGCTGGGTTTAAAACAAATAGAAACAAGGTCATTGGCTGGGTTTAAAACAAATAGAAACAAGGTCATTGGCTGGGTTTGGAAACAAAGAGAAACAAGAACATTGGCTGGGTTGAAAACAAATAGAAACAAGGTCATTGGCTGGGTTTGGAAACAAAGAGAAACAAGAACATTGGCTGGGTTTAAAACAAATAGAAACAAGGTCATTGGCTGAGTTTGGAAACAAAGAGAAACAAGAACATTGGCTGGGTTTAAAACAAATAGAAACAAGGTCATTGGCTGGGTTTGGAAACAAATAGAAACAAGGTCATTGGCTGGGTTTAAAACAAATAGAAACAAGGTCATTGGCTGGGTTTGGAAACAAATAGAAACAAGGTCATTGGCTGGGTTTGGAAACAAAGAGAAACAAGAACTTTGGCTGGGTTTAAAACAAATAGAAACAAGGTCATTGGCTGGGTTTGGAAACAAATAGAAACAAGGTCATTGGCTGGGTTTAAAACAAATAGAATCAAGGTCATTGGCTGGGTTTAAAACAAATAGAAACAAGGTCATTGGCTGGGTTTGGAAACAAATAGAAACAAGGTCATTGGCTGGGTTTAAAACAAATAGAAACAAGGTCATTGGCTGGGTTTGGAAACAAAGAGAAACAAGAACATTGGCTGGGTTGAAAACAAATAGAAACAAGGTCATTGGCTGGGTTTGGAAACAAAGAGAAACAAGAACATTGGCTGGGTTTAAAACAAATAGAAACAAGGTCATTGGCTGGGTTTGGAAACAAAGAGAAACAAGAACATTGGCTGGGTTTAAAACAAATAGAAACAAGAACATTGGCTGGGTTTAAAACAAATAGAAACAAGGTTATTGGCTGGGTTTGGAAACAAATAGAAACAAGGTCATTGGCTGGGTTTAAAACAAATAGAAACAAGGTCATTGGCTGGGTTTGGAAAAAAATAGAAACAAGGTCATTGGCTGGGTTTGGATACAAAGAGAAACAAGAACATTGGCTGGGTTTAAAACAAATAGAAACAAGGTCATTGGCTGGGTTCGGAAACAAATAGAAACAAGGTCATTGGCTGGGTTTAAAACAAATAGAAACAAGGTCATTGGCTGGGTTTGGAAACAAATAGAAACAAGGTCATTGGCTGGGTTTAAAACAAATAGAAACAAGGTTATTGGCTGGGTTTGGAAACAAATAGAAACAAGGTCATTGGCTGGGTTTAAAACAAATAGAAACAAGGTCATTGGCTGGGTTTATAACAAATAGAAACAAGGTCATTGGCTGGTTTTGGAAACAAATAGAAACAAGGTCATTGGCTGGGTTTGGAAACAAAGAGAAACAAGAACATTGGCTGGGTTGAAAACAACGAGCAACAAGGTCATTGAAAAGAAAACAATTAGGAACGACGTCATTGAAGTAGGGTCACCTCTGATAACAATTAAGTGATTCTTACTGGACGGAAAATTTGGAAAATATTATGGAAATTTGCACTAACTTGGCCGTAATTTGGCAGCAACTTTCAACAATCTTAATCACGTGGAGTCTTAATAGTGTTTTTTCCTATATCACACGAGTTCTTAAATCGTGTGTTGTACTATAGCGAGTGGGTTTCTCTATCTACTTTACCGCGTTTTTTTCCCGAACCCATTTTATTTCCCATTGAAAACATCTTGATTGAACGCTATCAGTAAATGTATTTGGTAGCACTGTTTATGCCATCTTAGGGATTTTGAACGTATCGCAATTGTTAGTTAAATCTGTCAACTCGGCTCATTTATAAGTCGATCATTGGTCTTGTTGTGACAAGTGATTTCAATGTGCTGGCTTACCAGTCTGTTGTGAGACACCCTTGTGCTAATAGACCCGCGTACACAGTTTCACTCATTCTGGCTAAACAAATCTTGGAGGTCCTGGGGGATAGGGACATAGGGACTTAAAGCTACTAAGTGTAGTGTTCGGACGGGCTGGTCCGAAGGCAAGAAGAACATTGGGGCTTAAAGTTATCAACATAGGCGTCGCCCGCGGGATGGTGGGGGAGGTAGGAGCTAAGCCAGGGGAAAGGGGCTGCATATGTACTAACATACAGTGGCGGCGTGATTTATTTTGGTAGGTTTTTTATTGTGTAAAGGAAAAAATGTCGGGGAGGAGAATGACATTCATATACACATATACAGGGGAGGCAATTCCAGCAAAAAACTGAGTATACTGAGTTGTTTTGACGCAAGGAGGAGCCTAATATCTTGACCCATGCTGGGCAGCTCAAATCCTCACAAAAGAAGGACATTATGGGATACGGTTCGCTTGCTCATTGTAATACTACTGTACGATCTATCGAGAGTGGCTACGGTAGTGGGATGGGAGATGTAGTGTCATACTACTGTACGATCTATCGAGAGTGGCTACGGTAGTGGGATGGGAGATGTAGTGTCATACTACTGTACGATCTATCGAGAGTGGCTACGGTAGTGGGATGGGAGACGTAGTGTCATACTACTGTACGATCTATCGAGAGTGGCTACGGTAGTGGGATGGGAGACGTAGTGTCATACTACTGTACGATCTATCGAGAGTGGCTACGGTAGTGGGATGGGAGACGTAAAGTCCAGTTCACTACTATATTGAATGCTATTAATAAGTTCCATCTTACTGGTAAAACTCATGCGCCTTAAAAATGCCAAGTTTACATTTCGCAATGAGAAACAAAAATGCGAAACTAAATTCTGGGGCCACTTTGAAACGTCACAGATTAGAAGGATTGAATTTCAAAAAGTCGGCAGACTTGACCACTCACGACTCTTAAAATCGAGAGCGAAGATTTAAACAGTTGGTCTCTAATTGTCCGCTGCTGTTTAAGGAACAGTTAACCTGCAATGTAAGGGACAATACACAACAGACAACTAAACTATCATACACTGTCAGACAACTAAACTACCTTATACTGGTGGAGTGATTAAGTTAGTTTGGGCGCCTGGATAAAGTAACGGTGGAGTGATGTAGTTAGTTTAGATGCCTGGATAAAGTAACGGTGGAGTGATGTAGCTAGTTTAGGTGACTGGATAAAGTAACGGTGGAGTGACGTAGTTAGTTTGGGCGTTTTGATAAATTAAAGGTCCAGTGAATATGCAACCGCTTAGTTCCAACATGCGGAGTGGGGCGACATTTCTGTTAAAAGTTGATCAAATCTTTAAGTACAACCATGAAAGTTAGCCTCCAACACACACACCGTGACAGTTAGCCTCCAACACACACACACCGTGACAGTTAGCCTCCAACACACACACCGTGAAAGTTAGCCTCCAACACACACACCGTGAAAGTTAGCCTCCAACACACACACACCGTGAAAGTTAGCCTCCAACACACACACACCGTGACAGTTAGCCTCCAACACACACACACCGTGAAAGTTAGCCTCCAACACACACACCGTGAAAGTTAGCCTCCAACACACACACCGTGAAAGTTAGTCTCCAACACACACACCGTGAAAGTTAGTCTCCAACACACACACCGTGACAGTTAGCCTCCAACACACACACCGTGAAAGTTAGCCTCCAACACACACACACCGTGACAGTTAGCCTCCAACACACACACACCGTGAAAGTTAGCCTCCAACACACACACACCGTGAAAGTTAGCCTCCAACACACACACACCGTGAAAGTTAGCCTCCAACACACACACCGTGAAAGTTAGCCTCCAACACACACACCGTGACAGTTAGCCTCCAACACACACACACCGTGACAGTTAGCCTCCAACACACACACACCGTGACAGTTAGCCTCCAACACACACACACCGTGACAGTTAGCCTCCAACACACACACCGTGACAGTTAGCCTCCAACACACACACACCGTGAAAGTTAGCCTCCAACACACACACACCGTGACAGTTAGCCTCCAACACACACACCGTGACAGTTGTAAGCCTCCAACACACACACCGTGAAAGTTAGCCTCCAACACACACACCGTGACAGTTAGCCTCCAACACACACACACCGTGACAGTTAGCCTCCAACACACACACACCGTGACAGTTAGCCTCCAACACACACACCGTGACAGTTAGCCTCCAAAACATAGACCAGTGTTGTCCAACCGGTGTGCCGCGGCACACTAGTGTGCCGCGAGAAAATTTTAGTGTGCCGCGAAAGATTTTTTAAAAACCATAAATTGCTAGGCTTTTCGAACCTTCAAGTTTTGAAAAAAATATCCTTTCATGTTTGTATTGTTCTGGTTGTGAGAATCTCTTGAAAGCTACAAAATTTCTCTCCTCCATTAGGAATAAATATCTGTTGTAAGTAAATAAAAACCCTTTCCTGCTGTTCACTTTTTTAAAAACTTTCAATTACAGACGGCTATGGATAATTTTTTGAACAGAAGCCAGAAGGATTCCAGCGAGCATCAAAATGGAGAGAGAGCTGTGAAATCCAAGAAGAATGTTACCAAACGGAAATATCACGAGGAATATCTTGAGTATGGTTTCATACAATGTGCAAATGATTATTCTCTTCCGTTTTGTCTTAATTGTAACATGGCATTGTCCAACGAGTCCATGAACCCCAGTAAACTGAAGCGACATCTGAACTCAAATCATCCAGGATTGAAAGACAAGCCGAAAAGTTATTTCGCATCCATTC
Source organism: Ampullaceana balthica (assembly GCA_944989445.1). NCBI lineage: Eukaryota > Metazoa > Mollusca > Gastropoda > Lymnaeidae > Ampullaceana > Ampullaceana balthica. Next base: position 176,702 of record CALYLW010000607.1, on the reverse strand, counting down.
GGTCCAACTTAGAGCAGCAATAAAAAATAATGAAGAAATGTTCCTCAATTCCTGTCAAAGCTCAGTTAGCAAGCTATAAAATTGCGAATCTTTTGGTCAAACAAAAGAAATCTCATTTGGACGCTGAGACAATCATATTGCCGTCTTTAAGAATCGCAATTGAGACTATGGAGTTGGGACCCGACGCTGTTGAAAAAAAAATAAGATTCCACTGTCTCACCAGACGATGGGACGTCGGATTGCTGACATTTCGACAGATTTGGACAATCAAATTAAAGAGCATTTTGCAGAAGCCGAGGACATCCAAAAGCTCTGGGCAATGCAAATCGATGAAAGTACTGACATCAGCGGAAAGGCGCAACTGCTCGCATACGTCAAACGTGAAAGACTGCAGATGATAGACAGAGAAATGAGAGTTTGCTTATCCAGCAATGAGCCGTGTTTTGAGCTCATCTGCTCCAAAGAAAACGCTCAAGTATCTCATTAATTATGAAACATCTTTTGAATAAACACTGATTTCTTGTTGTTTTTTTTTGTGAGGTGTGCCGAGCAAATTTTTTACCAGTTTAGTGTGCCATGAACGATTTTCGGTTGGACAACACTGACATAGACCGTGACAGTTTGCCTCCAACACACACCGTGACAGTTAGCCTCCAACACACACACGTGACCAATAGCCTCCAACACACACACCGTGACAGTTAGCCTCCAACACACACACCGTGACAGTTAGCCTCCAACACACACACCGTAAACTTAACTTAGTTTTTAGGGGCCGTTTAATCAACTGATCAAGCGTGTCTAAATATAGCACCCCGCCCCCCTCATCTAGTCATCCGCCAGACAAGTTTCCTATTAGCTAAATGCCTTTAAGCTATAGGTTGCCATGCCGAAGATCTAACATTAAAGGGCTACAGTGGGATCACGTGATTCAAGCGTACACTTGATGCCATCTCAGTACAGCTGACGTGACAAGGCAGTACAAACATACTTGAAAATAATGCTTGGGTTTGTTAGGGTTAATACTCATGTAGCACTTGAGGAGAGTATGTCGATTGTGTGGCTAAAATAATATTGGGTGGGTTAAGAAAGGGGGAGGGCAGGAATCAATAGCTCAGGTCGCAGACACACGTGGCGCCAAAATCATTTTTTGACAAGTCGGAGTTAACATCTCAGTAATTTGTTATTTTAAATGTTGGCATAATCTTTATGGTTTTAACCAGCCATGGGTGGGGAGTTGAGGTGATCGAGTTCACAATATTGATAGGGAGCATTTCGCCCAGGGCCACCTAGGCTCGGCACTGCCTTGAGTGTGCGCTTACTGCGATAGTCTTTCTTTCAATTCCAAGTGAAGATTGTGCATTTATTGAAAATGGCAAACAAATGACATATCCCGAATGGGATAAACTAAATAATTTTGCGGAGTATTCTATTTAGTATTGTGTACCAGCATTGGACCGTTGTTAATATTTGCTAGTGTTCATCTATTTAGTATTGTATACCAGCATTGGACCGTTGTTAATATTTGCTAGTGTTCATCTATTTAGTATTGTATACCAGCATTGGACCGTTGTTAATATTTGCTAGTGTTCATCTATTTAGTATTGTATACCAGCATTGGACCGTTGTTAATATTTGCTAGTGTTCATCTATTTAGTATTGTATACCAGCATTGGACCGTTGTTAATATTTGCTAGTGTTCATCTATTTAGTATTGTATACCAGCATTGGACCGTTGTTAATATTTGCTAGTGTTCATCTATTTAGTATTGTATACCAGCATTGGGCCGTTGTTAATATTTGCTAGTGTTCAGGAGCATCTTGTATTTCAAGTATCTAAAGTCCAAGTAAAAAAACAATGCCCAACTAAGGAAATAACAATAACGAAATAGATGAACGAAATAGATGAACAAAATGGATGAACGAAATAGATGAACAAAATGGATGAACTCACAGAAATCGAATCTTCAGTCACGTGTTGACGTCATCATTCTCACGAACTATCCGGACAGTCGAAGGTCTGGCACTCGTGGAATGACATCAGTTCCCACACAGTCCAGTCACGGTGTGGCCAAAATGAAATAATCACAGATCATTTCTAAACCTCGTCTCGCGCTTTTATTGACATTCGAACCTCCAATAGAGCTCTCCTACGGCAAGAAATCATAACGACAGGGGCTCGGCGAGCAGACGTGCGGGGTTTACGTAGCGCGTGAGCAGCCGTTTGGCGCGGTCACATGTCGGACAGACGGGTAGTTGTCGCTGGCTCAGATGGGGGGGGGGTGTGTGGTGGGTAGTAGCGTCGCCGCTCTGGCCCAAGTGTCGACGGCCGCCCGACCAAAAATGTAACAGCCACTGGCTAGCGTTGAGTAACGAAGTGTCGAAGGTCGGGGGTTAAAGGGGTAAAGGGGGGGGGAGGAAGGGGGTCATTGTTTGTGCTACGGATCAGGAAAGAGGGAAGTGAGGGGGGTGGTGGTGGGAGTGGCAGGGCTAACAAAGAATGGCTTGGCTATACTTGACTGTGGCATGTAAATGTCATTAGAGGGGATTGCATAGAGGTCATTTGAAGGGGAGAAGGTCACAGTGAATTTGAGAAGGTCACTTCGAATCGCATTATGGGTGAAGGTCGTGGTTATTAAACGGGTTTTGAAGGTCATTTGAATTCATGGGATAGGCACAAATCGTCGGATACAGATATAAAGTGTGAGGGTCCAAGTGTGAGGGTCCAAGTGGGAGGGTCCAAGTGTGAGGGCCCAAGTGTGAGGGTCCAAGTGTGAGGGTCCAAGTGTGAGGGTCCAAGTGTGAGGGTCCAAGTGTTAGGGTCCAAGTGTGAAATTCCAATCTAAACTCGCCTCAATGAGGGCATATGAAGGGTTGGTGCATTGAAAGAGGCGGTGAATTGTACACATTCAATGAGGTCACGATCCCAGGAAGTGTACACATTCAATTAGGTCAAAATCCCAGCAAGTGTACACATTAAATGGTGTCACCATCCCAGCAAGTGTACACATTCAATGAGGTCACGATCCCAGCAAGTGTACACATTCAATGAGGTCACGATCCCAGCAAGTGTACACATGCAATGAGGTCACATCCCAGCAAGTGTACACATTCAATGGGGTCATGATCCCAGCAAGTGTACACATTCAATGAGATCACTATCCTAGCAAGTGAACACATTCATTGAGGTCACGATCCCAGCAAGTGTACACATTCAATGGGTTCACGAAGGTGACATTACATCGGAGCTGTAACTGCGAAGATCTGAAACTTTGGTAACTTTTTAAATATCTTCAGTCTTAACTAAAGTGGGTGAGGGTGTCTTCAGAAATCTCTCTTTTAATTGTGACAACAAATGCTCCTTGAAGGTAATTGTTATCGTCTTTAGGGCATTGACAAGAGGGGCGTGAAGGAATAGTGCATGATCAGGAGAGGGCTGGAAGAATTCGGTGGATGCAGAATGGCGTAGATAGGATTTTATTCGTTTTTAAATCCCTTATATTATTTTCACAGTCTTGTCGTTCTGTTTCTATGTCGTGGTCCAGCCCGCGGAAAAACAAATGTCAAAAGTGACCCACTTCCGATGATCCTATCGAGCTGAAATTTGCACATAGACTCGTGTCACCAAACAATGCATTGTATAAAAAATTCAGATCGATCAAATGTACCGTAATTAAATTAATGAATTTTTAGTTTATCTCTATGCATCTCTATGTAGCATGTTCAGCCCTCGAGATGTCACAGGGGTCGTTCACGCGGTGCGTGTTATATTGAACACAATCGATACTTTAGTTGTGTCTCATATATAAGGGATAGTAATAAATTTGTTTTTACGGGTTGTTTTTTTAGACGTTTTCAGAGATTTGTTATAAATGGTTAATGGAGACGTGAGCAAACGATTGCTGGAAACATGTCAAATTTTGTAATAATTGTTGCAATAGAATTACCCAGATAAAATGAATACATGTTAGTGCTAAACATACCTGGCCAGATATGTCTCAATACATGTTAGTGCCAAACATACCTGGCCAGATATGTCTCAATACATGTTAGTGCCAAACATACCTGGCCAGATATGTCTCAATACATGTTAGTGCCAAACACACCTGGCCTGATATGTCTCAATACATGTTAGTGCCAAACATACCTGGCCAGATATGTCTCAATACATGTTAGTGCCAAACACACCTGGCCAGATATGTCTCAATACATGTTAGTGCCAAACATACCTGGCCAGATATGTCTCAATACATGTTAGTGCCAAACATACCTGGCCTCAATACATGTTAGTGCCAAACATACCTGGCAAGATATGTCTCAAGACATGTTAGTGCCAAACATACCTGGCCAGATATGTCTCAATACATGTTAGTGCCAAACATACCTGGCCAGATATGTCTCAATACATGTTAGTGCCAAACGTACCTGGCCAGATATGTCTCAATACATGTTCGTGTCAAACATACCTGGCCAGATATGTCTCAATACTTGTTAGTGCCAAACATACCTGGCCAGATATGTCTCAATACATGTTAGTGCCAAACACACCTGGCCAGATATGTCTCAATACATGTTAGTGCCAAACATACATACCTGGCCAGATATGTCTCAATACATGTTAGTGCCAAACATACCTGGCCAGATATGTCTCCTAATTCAAACATTGGTTTAAGTTTCTCAGTTGTGGATATTTCAATAAGCTGCTCCGGTATTAGTATGGATTAATCTGTTTTTGGGGTCTGAGTTTGTCCACGCGCAAAAGGGTTCAACACCCAGTCGGGAATATCCAAGTGAAGAAGATCTTCAAATCTTTGTTTTATACTGCATGAAGAGCCGTTAAGTGTTGTCAGTAAGCAAGCAAATCTTTAGTTAAGTGTTGACAGTAAGCAAGCAAGTCTTTAGTTAAGTGTTGACAGTAAGCAAGCAAATCTTTAGTTAAGTGTTGACAGTAAGCAAGGAAATCTTTAGTTAAGTGTTGACAGTAAGAAAGCAAGTCTTTAGTTAAGTGTTGACAGTAAGCAAGCAAATCTTTAGTTAAGTGTTGACAGTAAGCAAGCAAGTCTTTAGTTAAGTGTTGACAGTAAGCAAGCAAATCTTTAGTTAAGTGTTGACAGTAAGCAAGGAAATCTTTAGTTAAGTGTTGACAGTAAGAAAGCAAGTCTTTAGTTAAGTGTTGACAGTAAGCAAGCAAATCTTTAGTTAAGTGTTGACAGTAAGCAAGCAAATCTTTAGTTAAGTGTTGACAGTAAGCAAGCAAATCTTTAGTTAAGTGTTGACAGTAAGCAAGCAAGTCTTTAGTTAAGTGTTGACAGTAAGCAAGCAAATCTTTAGTTAAGTGTTGACTGTAAGCAAGCAAATCTTTAGTTAAGTGTTGACAGTAAGCAAGCAAATCTTTAGTTAAGTGTTGACAGTAAGCAAGCAAATCTTTAGTTAAGTGTTGACTGTAAGCAGGCAAATCTTTAGTTAAGTGTTGACAGTAAGCAAGCAAATCTTTAGTTAAGTGTTGACAGTACGCCAGCAAATCTTTAGTTAAGTGTTGACAGTAAGCAAGCAAATCTTTTGTTAAGTGTTGACAGGTTGACGTTGTTCAGGGACCCCCATATCAATTTTTATTTTCCACAGACCCCCTGAATAGTCCCGGGGACCCCTGGGGGTCCGTAGGGACCTTTTTGGGAACCACTGGTATAGAAAGATGGTGTGTAACACATAAGATCAGATATTTTGGTTGGCAGATCTACCTTGGCGTCCTGATATGTCAACCTTACAATAGTGCCCTGATATGTCAACCTTACAATGGTGCCCTGATATGTCAACTGCATAGTGCCCTGATATGTCAACCTTGCAATAGTGCCCTGATATGTCAATCTTGCAATAGTGCCCTGATATGTCAACCTTACTTTCAAAAAAAAATTTGGTGATAAATCCACGGAAGTGATTTTTCAGAAGCATACTGAGATTATGCCGGGTATATTGCTAGTTAACAGCAAAACACAAACATAACAAAAAAACTCATTAAACACTAACACAACAACAAACTCATTAAGAAATGTTTGTTTTGTAAACTAACACTAGACACACGAACGCAAATATACTAGGAAGAGGAGACCTACTTGAAAGAGATTTGCAGTTCACCTGTGGGCAGAACCCTTACTTCCACATGTCAATCTTGACAACGTCCGGGTATTGACCGGGCTTGGCAAAAATATCCGTCTATTGGAGATGATTACAGTCCACACTTGCAAAACAAATCTCCTGAGAAAATTAGCTTTAGAATAATCGATGCCAATAGAATAGCAAAATCCGACTTTATCTTTTGAGGCTAGACCTCACTTGAGGTTGTATTTTATCACTTACATCCATTAGCAAAGTACACGAAACTGTGACATTGTAATCCAACGGTAACATTGGTCGTGAGGAAAATCCAAATGTCATTTGAATATCTAATTTCAACAGTATCCATTATCTATCGCAGAGTATCCATTATCTATCGCAGAGTATCCGTAAGTTTTCTTCATGGATCAGATCTGTTAGTGGAAACGGAACACAAATATCCCAAAATTATTTGTTTAAAATTCCAATTTTTCACATGTCGTGTTTTCAGTAAATCTCAAAACTCAGGTATAAATAAAACTGCAACGAAAAACACGATCCTTAAAACCAGAAATGAAACACACGACTTTAAGCACACTAACTTAAACATTAAACACTCTAACTCAAACATTACAACAGAAACATTTTAACATAAGAACAATAATACCCTAACCCAAGAACTATAAATTAAACACTTTAACCCAAAAGCAATAACTTCGAATGACTGACTAAAAGACATTAGCCTTAACACAAAAAATTTCACCAGAAAACACACGAAGCAAAAACAATAACTTCAACACACTAATGAGAACACTCGTCAATAGATGGTAAATGCCCTTTGAAACTTTCTCAGGAACGTCTTTCCCAGGTAGAATTTTGTAGAGTTGCTGTTTTAAATATAATAAATTTTAAAAATTAAAACTAAATTAAAAAAAATAAAAATACAGAAAAACAACGTGAACTTTTCCCCCCAGTCTTATTTAAATTTCTCAGCTCGAATCAATCATTTCACAAATCAACCCTAACCACCTGTTCGCAATGAATGAACAAATATCAACAATTATACCCGTGTCACTTTTCACAATGAACAAACGGCCACAAATAAATCCTAATCAGTTGTTCACAATGAACAAACGGCCACAAATAAACCCTAATCACTTGATCTCAATAAGGCAGTCGCGTTCGTCACTTACCCGAGCACCATTTTCATAAACCCCAAACCACAAATTACATTTAACACTGAGAGAAGTGCTTTCCGAAGTCACGGGCCGAGATTGCTAGCACTGGTGGAACACTTTTATCGCCTGGCGCGGTGGAGACCCAGCGGTGGGCCAACAAGCTCCTTAAGTCAGGGGGAGGGAGTGAGGGGGATGTTCACGGCTTGCGACTTGCATTAAGGCAGGCGGGGGCTGTTGGTCGCAGAGGGTGACAGAGCGGCAACGTTACCAACACAAATTTCTAGACATCCGACAGCGAAAAGTGTACTGCCAAATAGTTTAAATACCAAACCTGAGGTGAACTAAATGATACGGATAGTATCGCAGAGGCCGTACCGCGGCATGATTACAGTAAGTGTCCTAACTCCTGGGGGTATAAGTGTAAACTTGATTGTCCACATAACTCCTGGGGTATAAGGGTATAACTTGATTGTCCACATAACTCCTGGGGTATAAGGGTATAACTTGATTGTCCACATAACTCCTGGGGTATAAGGGTATAACTTGATTGTCCACATAACTCCTGGGGTATAAGGGTATAACTTGATTGTCCACATAACTCCTGGGGTATAAGGGTATAACTTGATTGTCCACATAACTCCTGGGGTATAAGGGTATAACTTGATTGTCCACATAACTCCTGGGGTATAAGGGTATAACTTGATTGTCCACATAACTCCTGGGGTATAAGGGTATAACTTGATTGTCCACATAACTCCTGGGGTATAAGGGTATAACTTGATTGTCCACAGAACTCCTGGGGGTATAAGTGTAAACTTGATTGTCCACATAACTCCTGGGGTATAAGGGTATAATCAGATAGCTTGCCTAACACCGGGGGTGTTCAAACAAGACAGCTCAGGAAATATGGGGGTACAAGTGAATAACAAGATAGTTCATTCAAACCTGGAGGTGTAAGGGTTTAGCATGATAGCTCCCGTTAAACTGGAGGTGTAAGGGTTTAGCATGATAGCTCCCGTTAACCTGGAGGTGTATGGGTTTAGCATGATAGCTCCCGTTAACCTGGAGGTGTAAGGGTTTAGCATGATAGCTCCCGTTAACATGGAGGTGTAAGGGTTTAGCATGATAGCTCCCGTTAACCTGGAGGTTTAAGGGTTAAGCATGATAGCTCCCGTTAACCTGGAGGTATAAGGGTTTAGCATGATAGCTCCCGTTAACATGGAGGTGTAAGGGTTTAGCATGATAGCTCCCGTTAACCTGGAGGTATAAGGGTTTAGCATGATAGCTCCCGTTAACCTGGAGGTGTAAGGGTTTGGCATGATAGCTCCCGTTAACCTGGAGGTATAAGGGTTTAGCATGATAGCTCCCGTTAACCTGGAGGTGGAAGGGTTTACAAGATAGTTCATGTAAAAGCATGGTGTTTAAAGGTATAACGAGTTGTTTAGTTGATTGATGAAATGAAAAAAATTCTTCTCCGCCCTTGAAGTTACTAAATCTCTTTCTTAAAAGCTAATTTAAAATATTGGTTTACAGAGATACATGCCGCTAACATAAATGATTACTTGGCAAATAATAAGAAATTAAGAATTAGGTGGGAAAGTATTGCAAAATAAGTGTTAATTGGGTGACGTAGAAAGCCACTTGTTTAAGCTGTTCGACATAAAAATTTTTAGTTATTACGTTGGTGTGAGTGTCATGAGTGTTAGTTATTACGTTGGTGTGAGTGTCATGAGTGTTAGTTATTACGCTGGTGTGAGTGTCATGAGTGTTATTTATTACGGAGGTGTGAGTGTCATGAGTGTTAGTTATTACGGAGGGTTGAGTGTCATGAGTGTTAGTTATTACGTTGGTGTAAGTGTCATGAGTGTTAGTTATTAGGCTGGTGTGAGTGTCATGAGTGTTAGTTATTACGGAGGTGTGAGTGTCATGAGTGTTAGTTATTACGTTGGTGTGGGTGTTATGAGAGTTAGTTATTACGTTGGTGTGGGTGTCATGAGTGTTAGTTATTACGTTGGTGTGAGTGTCATGAGTGTTAGTTATTACGTTGGTGTGAGTGTCATGAGTGTTAGTTATTACGCTGTTGTGAGTGTCATGAGTGTAAGTTATTACGTTGGTGTGAGTGTCATGAGAGTTAGTTATTACGTTGGTGTGGGTGTCATGAGTGTTAGTTATTACGTTGGTGTAAGTGTCATGAGTGTTAGTTATTAGGCTGTTGTGAGTGTCATGAGTGTTAGTTATTACGTTGGTGTAAGTGTCATGAGTGTTAGTTATTAGGCTGTTGTGAGTGTCATGAGTGTAAGTTATTACGTTGGTGTGAGTGTCATGAGAGTTAGTTATTACGTTGGTGTGGGTGTCATGAGTGTTAGTTATTACGTTGGTGTGAGTGTCATGAGTGTTAGTTATTACGTTGGTGTGGGTGTCATGAGTGTTAGTTATTACGTTGGTGTGAGTGTCATGAGTGTTAGTTATTACGTTGGTGTGAGTGTCATGAGTGTTAGTTATTACGCTGTTGTGAGTGTCATGAGTGTTAGTTATTACGTTGGTGTGAGTGTCATGAGTGTTAGTTATTACGCTGTTGTGAGTGTCATGAGTGTTAGTTATAACGTTGGTGTGAGTGTCATGAGTGTTAGTTATTACGGAGGTGTGAGTGTCATGAGTGTTATTTATTACGTTGGTGTGAGTGTCATGAGTGTTAGTTATTACGTTGGTGTGAGTGTCATGAGTGTTAGTTATTACGTTTGTGTGAGTGTTATGAGTGTTAGTTATTACGTTGGTGTGAGTGTCATGAGTGTTAGTTATTACGGAGGTGTGAGTGTCGTGAGTGTTAGTTATTACGTTGGTGTGAGTGTCATGAGTGTTAGTTATTACGGAGGTGCGAGTGTTATGAGTGTTAGTTATTACGGAGGTGTGAGTGTCATGAGTGTTAGTTATTACGGAGGTGCGAGTGTTATGAGAGTTAGTTATTACGTTGGTGTGGGTGTCATGAGTGTTAGTTATTACGTTGGTGTGAGTGTCATGAGTGTTAGTTATTACGTTGGTGTGAGTGTCATGAGTGTTAGTTATTACGGAGGTTTCGAGTGTTATGAGTGTTAGTTATTACGTTGGTGTGAGTGTCGTGAGTGTTAGTTATTACGGAGGTGCGAGTGTTATGAGTGTTAGTTATTACGTTGGTGTGAGTGTCGTGAGTGTTAGTTATTACGGAGGTGCGAGTGTTATGAGTGTTAGTTATTACGTTGGTGTGAGTGTCATGAGTGTTAGTTATTACGTTGGTGTGAGTGTTATGAGTGTTAGTTATTACGGAGGTGCGAGTGTTATGAGAGTTAGTTATTACGTTGGTGTGGGTGTCATGAGTGTTAGTTATTACGTTGGTGTGAGTGTCATGAGTGTTAGTTATTACGTTGGTGTGAGTGTCATGAGTGTTAGTTATTACGGAGGTGCGAGTGTTATGAGTGTTAGTTATAATGTTGGTGTGAGTGTCATGGGTGTTAGTTATTACGGAGGTGTGAGTGTCATGAGTGTTAGTTATTACGTTGGTGTGAGTGTCATGAGTGTTAGTTATTACGGAGGTGTGAGTGTCATGAGTGTTAGTTATTACGGAGGTGTGAGTGTCATGAGAGTTAGTTATTACGTTGGTGTGAGTGTCTTGAGTGTTAGTTATTACGTTGGTGTGAGTGTCATTAGTGTTAGTTATTACGGAGGTGTGAGTGTCATGAGTGTTAGTTATTACGTTGGTGTGAGTGTCATGAGTGTTAGTTATTACGTTGGTGTGAGTGTCATGAGTGTTAGTTATTACGTTGGTGTGAGTGTCATGAGTGTTAGTTATTACGTTGGTGTGAGTGTTATGAGTGTTAGTTATTACGTTGGTGTGAGTGTCATGAGTGTTAGTTATTACGTTGGTGTGAGTGTCATGAGTGTTAGTTATTACGTTGGCGTGAGTGTCATGAGTGTTAGTTATTACGGAGGTGTGAGTGTCATGAGTGTTAGTTATTAGGCTGGTGTGAGTGTCATGAGTGTTAGTTATTACGGAGGTGTGAGTGTCATGAGTGTTAGTTATTAGGCTGTTGTGAGTGTCATGAGTGTTAGTTATTACGGAGGTGTGAGTGTCATGAGTGTTAGTTATTAGGCTGTTGTGAGTGTCATGAGTGTAAGTTATTACGTTGGTGTGAGTGTCATGAGAGTTAGTTATTACGTTGGTGTGGGTGTCATGAGTGTTAGTTATTACGTTGGTGTGAGTGTCATGAGTGTTAGTTATTACGTTGGTGTGAGTGTCATGAGTGTTAGTTATTACGCTGTTGTGAGTGTCATGAGTGTTAGTTATAACGTTGGTGTGAGTGTCATGAGTGTTAGTTATTACGGAGGTGTGAGTGTCATGAGTGTTATTTATTACGTTGGTGTGAGTGTCATGAGTGTTAGTTATTACGTTGGTGTGAGTGTCATGAGTGTTAGTTATTACGTTGGTGTGAGTGTTATGAGTGTTAGTTATTACGTTGGTGTGAGTGTCATGAGTGTTAGTTATTACGGAGGTGTGAGTGTCGTGAGTGTTAGTTATTACGTTGGTGTGAGTGTCATGAGTGTTAGTTATTACGTTGGTGTGAGTGTCATGAGTGTTAGTTATTACGGAGGTGTGAGTGTCATGAGTGTTAGTTATTACGGAGGTGCGAGTGTTATGAGTGTTAGTTATTACGTTGGTGTGAGTGTCATGAGTGTTAGTTATTACGTTGGTGTGAGTGTCATGAGTGTTAGTTATTACGGAGGTGTGAGTGTTATGAGTGTTAGTTATTACGTTGGTGTGAGTGTCATGAGTGTTAGTTATTACGTTGGTGTGAGTGTTATGAGTGTTAGTTATTACGTTGGTGTGAGTGTCATGAGTGTTAGTTATTACGTTGGTGTGAGTGTCATGAGTGTTAGTTATTACGGAGGTGCGAGTGTTATGAGTGTTAGTTATTACGTTGGTGTGAGTGTCATGAGTGTTAGTTATTACGTTGGTGTGAGTGTCATGAGTGTTAGTTATTACGGAGGTGTGAGTGTCATGAGTGTTAGTTATTACGTTGGTGTGAGTGTCATGAGTGTTAGTTATTACGTTGGTGTGAGTGTCATGAGTGTTAGTTATTACGGAGGTGTGAGTGTCATGAGTGTTAGTTATTACTTTGGTGTGAGTGTCATGAGTGTTAGTTATTACGTTGGTGTGAGTGTCATGAGTGTTAGTTATTACGTTGGTGTGAGTGTCATGAGTGTTAGTTATTACGGAGGTGTGAGTGTCATGAGTGTTAGTTATTACGTTACTGTGAGTGTCATGAGTGTTAGTTATTACGTTGGTGTGAGTGTCATGAGTGTTAGTTATTACTTTGGTGTGAGTGTCATGAGTGTTAGTTATTACGTTGGTGTGAGTGTCATGAGTGTTAGTTATTACGTTGGTGTGAGTGTCATGAGTGTTAGTTATTACGTTGGTGAGAGTGTCATGAGTGTTAGTTATTACGGAGGTGTGAGTGTCATGAGTGTTATTTATTACGTTGGTGTGAGTGTCATGAGTGTTAGTTATTACGTTGGTGTGAGTGTCATGAGTGTTAGTTATTACGTTGGTGTGAGTGTCATGAGTGTTAGTTATTACGTTGGTGTGAGTGTTATGAGTGTTAGTTATTACGTTGGTGTGAGTGTCATGAGTGTTAGTTATTACGTTGGTGTGAGTGTCATGAGTGTTAGTTATTACGTTGGCGTGAGTGTCATGAGTGTTAGTTATTACGGAGGTGTGAGTGTCATGAGTGTTAGTTATTACTTTGGTGTGAGTGTCATGAGTGTTAGTTATTACGTTGGTGTGAGTGTCATGAGTGTTAGTTATTACGTTGGTGTGAGTGTCATGAGTGTTAGTTATTACGGAGGTGTGAGTGTCATGAGTGTTAGTTATTACGTTACTGTGAGTGTCATGAGTGTTAGTTATTACGTTGGTGTGAGTGTCATGAGTGTTAGTTATTACTTTGGTGTGAGTGTCATGAGTGTTAGTTATTACGTTGGTGTGAGTGTCATGAGTGTTTGTTATTACGTTGGTGTGAGTGTCATGAGTGTTAGTTATTACGTTGGTGTGAGTGTCATGAGTGTTAGTTATTACGTTGGTGTGAGTGTCATGAGTGTTTGTTATTACGTTGGTGTGAGTGTCATTAGTGTTAGTTATTACGTTGGTGTGAGTGTCATGAGTGTTAGTTATTACGTTGGTGTGAGTGTCATGAGTGTTAGTTATTACGTTGGTGTGAGTGTCATGAGTGTTAGTTATTACGTTGGTGTGAGTGTTATGAGTGTTAGTTATTACGTTGGTGTGAGTGTCATGAGAGTTAGTTATTACGGAGGTGTGAGTGTCGTGAGTGTTAGTTATTACGTTGGTGTGAGTGTTATGAGTGTTAGTTATTACGTTGGTGTGAGTGTCATGAGTGTTAGTTATTACGGAGGTGTGAGTGTCGTGAGTGTTAGTTATTACGTTGGTGTGAGTGTCATGAGTGTTAGTTATTACGTTGGTGTGAGTGTCATGAGTGTTAGTTATTACGTTTGTGTGAGTGTCATTAGTGTTAGTTATTACGTTGGTGTGAGTGTCATGAGTGTTAGTTATTACGTTGGTGTGAGTGTCATTAGTGTTAGTTATTTCGTTGGTGTGAGTGTCATGAGTGTTAGTTATTACGTTGGTGTGAGTGTCATGAGTGTTAGTTATTACGGAGATGTGAATGTCATGAATGTTAGTTATTAAGTTGGAGTGAATGTCATGAGTGTAGTTTATTATGTTGGTGTGAGTGTCATGAGTGTTAGTTATTACGTTGGTGTGAGTGTCATGAGTGTTAGTTATTACGTTGGTGTGAGTGTCATGAGTGTTAGTTATTACGGAGGTGTGAGTGTCAGCAGTGTTAGTTATTAGGCTGGTGTGAGTGTCATGAGTGTTAGTTATAACGCTAGTGTGAGTGTCATCAGTGTTAGTTATTACGTTGGTGTGAGTGTCATGAGTGTTAGTTATTAGGCTGTTGTGAGTGTCATGAGTGTTAGTTATTACGTTGGTGTGAGTGTCATGAGTGTTAGTTATTAGGCTGTTGTGAGTGTCATGAGTGTTAGTTATTAGGCTGTTGTGAGTGTCATGAGTGTTAGTTATTACGTTGGTGTGAGTGTCATGAGTGTTATTTATTAAGTTGTGTGTCATGAGTGTTATTTATTACGTTGCTGTGAGTGTCATGAGTGTTAGTTATTTGGCTTGTGTGAGTGTCATGAGTGTTATTTATTACGTTGGTGTGAGTGTCATGAGTGTTAGTTATTAGGCTGGTGTGAGTGTCATGAGTGTTATTTATTACGTTGGTGTGAGTGTCATGGGTGTTAGTTATTACGTTGGTGTGAGTGTCTTGAGTGTAAGTTATTACGTTGGTGTGAATGTCATGAGTGTTAGTTATTACGTTGGTGTGAGTGTCATGAGTGTTAGTTATTACGTTGGTGTGAGTGTCATGCGTGTTAGTTATTACGGAGGTGTGAGTGTCATGGGTGTTAGTTATTACGTTGGTGTGAGTGTCTTGAGTGTTAGTTATTACGTAGGTGTGAGTTTCATGAGTGTTAGTTATTACGTTGGTGTGAGTGTCATGAGTGTTAGTTATTACGTTGGTGTGAGTGTCATGAGTGTTAGTTATTACGCTGTTGTAAGTGTCATGAGTGTTAGTTATTACGGAGGTGTGAGTGTCATGAGTGTTAGTTATTACGGAGGTTTGAGTGTCATGAGTGTTAGTTATTACGGAGGGTTGAGTGTCATGAGTGTTAGTTATTACGTTGGTGTGAGTGTCATGAGTGTTAGTTATTACGGAGGTGTGAGTGTCATGAGTGTTAGTTATTACGGAGGTGTGAGTGTCATGAGTGTTAGTTATTACGGAGGTGTGAGTGTCAAGAGTGTTAGTTATTACGGAGGTGTGAGTGTCATGAGTGTTAGTTATTACGGAGGTGTGAGTGTCATGAGTGTTAGTTATTACGGAGGTGTGAGTGTCATGAGTGTTAGTTATTACGGAGGTCTGAGTGTCATGAGTGTTAGTTATTACGGAGGTGTGAGTGTCATGAGTGTTAGTTATTACGGAGGTGTGAGTGTCATGAGTGTTAGTTATTACGGAGGTGTGAGTGTCATGAGTGTTAGTTATTACGGAGGTGTGAGTGTCATGAGTGTTAGTTATTACGGAGGTGTGAGTGTCATGAGTGTTAGTTATTACGGAGGTGTGAGTGTCATGAGTGTTAGTTATTACGGAGGTGTGAGTGTCATGAGTGTTAGTTATTACGGAGGTGTGAGTGTCATGAGTGTTAGTTATTACGGAGGTGTGAGTGTCATGAGTGTTAGTTATTACGGAGGTGTGAGTGTCATGAGTGTTAGTTATTACGGAGGTGTGAGTGTCATGAGTGTTAGTTATTACGGAGGTGTGAGTGTCATGAGTGTTAGTTATTACGGAGGTGTGAGTGTCATGAGTGTTAGTTATTACGGAGGTGTGAGTGTCATGAGTGTTAGTTATTACGGAGGTGTGAGTGTCATGAGTGTTAGTTATTACGGAGGTGTGAGTGTCATGAGTGTTAGTTATTACGGAGGTGTGAGTGTCATGAGTGTTAGTTATTACGGAGGTGTGAGTGTCATGAGTGTTAGTTATTACGGAGGTGTGAGTGTCATGAGTGTTAGTTATTACGGAGGTGTGAGTTGTATATTCCTAGTTATTAATGGTTATAGCCAGCTGTTCATATTGTTGCACTCGATATGATAGAGCCAGCTGTTCATATTGGTGCACTTGAGATTTTAGAGAAAGCTGTTCATATTGGTGCACTGGATATGTTAGAGACAGCTGTTCATATTGGTGCACTGGATATCTTAGAGACAGCTGTTCATATTGGTGCACTGGATATGTTAGAGACAGCCGTTCATATTTGTACACTGGAGATGCTAGAGACAGCTGTTCATATTGGTGCACTGGATATGTTAGAGAAAGCTGTTCATATTGGTGCACTGGATATGTTAGAGACAGCTGTTCATATTGGTGCACTGGATATGTTAGAGACAGCTGTTCATATTGGTGCACTGGATATGTTAGAGACAGCTGTTCATATTGGTGCACTGGATATGTTAGAGACAGCTGTTCATATTTGTACACTGGAGATCATAGAGACAGCTGTTCATATTGGTGCACTAGAGATGTTAGAGAAAGCTGTTCATATTGGTGCACTGGATATGTTAGAGACAGCTGTTCATATTGGTGCACTGGATATGTTAGAGACAGCTGTTCATATTGGTGCACTGGAAATGTTAGAGACAGCTGTTCATATTGGTGCATTGGATATGTTAGAGACAGCTGTTCATATTGGTGCATTGGATATGCTAGAGACGGCTGTTCATATTGGTGCATTGGATATGTTAGAGACAGCTGTTCATATTGGTGCACTGGAGATGTTGACTCAATAGCAATCCGATATTTTGTACAAATGGACGAAAATTGTGGACTGCACTTGACTCTTGCTTTGGACTTTTTTTGGTGAATTCTTAGTTCTCTTTTTTTGGTGAATTCTTAGTTCTCATTTTTTGGTGAATTCTTAGTTCTCTTTTTTTGGTGAATTCTTAGTTCTCATTTTTTGGTGAATTCTTAGTTCTCTTTTTTTGGAGAATTCTTAGTTCTCTTTTTTTGGTGAATTCTTAGTTCTCATTTTTTGGTGAATTCTTAGTTCTCTTTTTTTGGTGAATTCTTAGTTCTCTTTTTTTTGTGAATTCTTAGTTCTCTTTTTTTTGGTGAATTCTTAGTTCTCTTTTTTTGGTGAATTCTTAGTTCTCTTTTTTTGGTGAATTCTTAGTTCTCTTTTTTTGGTGAATTCTTAGTTCTCTTTTTTTGGTGAATTCTTAGTTCTCTTTTTTTTGGTGAATTCTTAGTTCTCTTTTTTTGTTGAATTCTTAGTTCTCTTTTTTGGTGAATTCTTAGTTCTCTTTTTTAGGTGAATTCTTAGTTCTCTTTTTTTTGGTGAATTCTTAGTTCTCTTTTTTTGCTTGTTAATGATAGTTTCTTTGAGTTAACCATCCTGTAAGTTAATTGTGGAAGCGTCTGTCTCAGTTAATAATGGTTTGTAAAGTAGGCCATAAGCCTCTTATATTGTGATTGGAGTCTATTTGAGACGCGCCAAGTTTGTGCTGAATGATTGTTCCATGAGAAAAACAAACGATAGACTTCATTAGAAATGATGCTATCATTACCATTTATCAATGTTTAATCACTCGATGACAACTGTTTTCACATTACATTTATCTTGAAATAAATCAAATCTTTTATATAATAATGACATTTAAATGACATTAGTCTTTATGGTGCATTGCTCTAAAAATGACATTGTTTCTTTTACATGACATTGATCTTATATTTAAATAATTGTATATGAATTTATCTTTTATGACAGTGTTCTGTATTAGACAATGATCTTTTTACTATAGTTTTTGTTTATTTATGACATTTAAATAATACGACAATGATCTTTATACGAGATTTTGGTCTATTTATGGCTTTTCACTATTATGGCAATGATCTTTTTGACTACAGTTTGGTTTGTTTATGGAAATAACTGTTATGTCAATGATCTTTTTGATTACAGTTTGGTTTGTTTATGGCAATAACTGTTATGTCAATGATCTTTTTGACTATAGTTTGGTTTGTTTATGGCAATAACTGTTATGTCAATGATCTTTTTGACTACAGTTTGGTTTGTTTATGGCAATAACTGTTATGTCAATGATCTTTTTGACTACAGTTTGGTTTGTTTATGGAAATAACTGTTATGTCAATGATCTTTTTGATTACAGTTTGGTTTGTTTATGACAATAACTGTTATGTCAATGATCTTTTTGACTACAGTTTGGTTTGTTTATGGCAATAACTGTATGTCAATGATATTTTTTTACTACAGTTTGGTTTGTTTATGGAAATAACTGTTATGTCAATGATCTTTTTGACTACAGTTTGGTTTGTTTATGGCAATAACTGTTATGTCAATGATCTTTTTGACTACAGTTTGGTTTGTTTATGGAAATAACTGTTATGTCAATGATCTTTTTGACTACAGTTTGGTTTGTTTATGGAAATAACTGTTATGTCAATGATCTTTTTGACTACAGTTTGGTTTGTTTATGGCAATAACTGTTATGATAATGACCTTTGGCCTATATATTGATGGGCTTAATATAAAATTACTTTATTACTTTGCGTTATTTGTCCCTCGACTTAATTATACACTGCAAATAATTTATTTATTCACTGCAAATAAACTTTCTTACAAAATGTTGTTATTAAAGATGACATATAATTACAAATATGGTTAAAAATATAGTAATTTTCTTAGCACTCAAAAAATAATTATAAAAATTAGTAATTTATACAACACTATGTAGTTCTTTTTTTTTAAACTGAGTTTATTACACAATATTAATTCAGCATAATATATGAGTTTATTATACAATATTAATACAGCAGAATATATGAGTTTTATTATACAATATTAATTCAGCAGAATATGTGAGTTTATTATACAACTATTGTATTACCCGTCAAAATAGAGGTAAAAAAAGATTTTTTAAAACCACGTTTTTATAAGTGTACTAAAAAGAAGAAAATAAATTTAAAACTAATAAGTTCAAGTACTTTCATATAATTTGACTAAAAACTTCGGGCGGGCGCTTACGAGATTTTATATATGCAGTTCACTCATTCTCTCACTTATAGATGTCTTTTTAGCCTTCTTAATTATAAATCTTTAATTTTTATACCAAACACCCACCACACGTTTTTAGTCATATTATATGAAAGTACTTGAACTTATTAGTTTTAAATTATTTTCTTCTTTTTAGTCCACTTACAAAAACGTGGTTTTTACAAATATTTTTTACCTATATTTTTTTAAAAACCAAACACCTCATAAGCGCCCGCCCAACGTTTTAAAAACACGGTGATGTGGTTACAGTTTGAACTCATGGATGTCAACAAAAGCAGACGGTACAGATGCTTATATTTAGATAAACTAAAAAGCTCAATAATTTAATAACGGTACATTTGATCGATCTGAAATTTTGATACAATGCATTGTCATCCAAGATCTATATGTGCCATGGTAAAATTTTGAGATCTCTAGGACCATCCGAAGGGGTTTAATTTTGCGTTGGCAGATTTGAAAAATCTTGGACAGACAAATCCACACGAATGAAAGCGAGTTAATAAAACGTGGTTAAAAATGACGGAAGTTTTGAAAATGGATATATTTCAGTTTTTGTATAATTATCCCTTTTGCCTGAAAGCCGCATAGTAAATAATCAGATAATGTAGAGACCAAGAGAGAAAAATTAAATCTCTTTTCCATATTGAACAAATTTTATGCGCACGTTTGAAAATAGCGTTTTTTTCTGCTTTTTTTCAGTATTTTTTTCAAGGCTATTTCTTTTAGCGATGCGCTTTCTAAAATCTAACGTTACGTACGGACATAACAGAGTATATATTTTGATTATATATACGAATATATGTGTTATGAGAAAACCTCCCAGCTTAGGCTTTGCGTTATATAAGTTTGCATGAATAATAATGATATAATCATGATAATAGTAAATTACACACAGCATAAGGTAATACTACAGCAAAGAAGTTTGAAGTTCGAAGTATTAACAAATATTGATGAGGAGTCAGCCGGACTTAAACTTGCGGCATTGAATAGTGCGCACCAATTATTAGTGCACCAATAATACAGCACAGTGCGTTAAAAATAAATTATGTGACTGTAATGTGATCCACATCAAGACCATCTGTGATTTGAAGCAGTTTAAGGTTCATTGATGATTATGAATTGTCAGTTTATTCGCCCATTTGTCCATTCATTATTACCACAACATTACCAAAATATGTAAAAAATAAAATGTAATTTTTACACATGATAATAAAAAAGAACGATTCATTTTGCATGAAACGTAGTAAGCAACGTTTGTCCCAGTATAACAGAAAAGATTAAATTATCAACTGTTAATCCTATTTACAATTTAATATAAACGTGTTAGTAATTCACATAAATGTTTTTATTATTGTCAAGTCAGCACCTTTTCAAGATCTATTATGACTTGTCAGTTTATGCGCCCATTGGTCCATACATTATTACCTTTACATAATAAAAAACCATGTAAATAAAAAATTGTAACTATTTACAAATATGAATTACAACGAACTATTAATTTTGCATGAAACCTTTGAAGTAAAGTTAATCACTGGATACAAGAAAATATTAAAGTATCAACAGGTAATCGTATATCAAATTTAATATATACGCTTTAGGAATTCTAATAAACGTTTTCATTATTGACAAGTCAGCACCACTTCCAGTTCTTATCTTATCTTATCTGTTTCAGACGCTCCTTCTATACAGAAGATTATTGCGTCCTACGCGTATCTATGGTTTGTGTTTAGTCCTGCATTCTTATTAGAGTTTTAAATGTTGATAAAGTGTTTGCTTTCCTGGTGTCTTCAGGCAACCCATTCCACGCCCGAATTCCGGACGGGAAGAACGAAAATTTGTAAGAGTTTGTTCTTGCATACGGAGTAAGAAAGGTGTTTTTATCCTTATGTCTATCTGAGGGTTGTATTAAGTTATCTTTGTGTTGTATTTCTAAATTAGAATTAATTGCTTTATGTATGATTACTACTTTACTCTTGGTTCTTCTATCCTCTAGTGTTTCAAGGTTTAATGATTTAACTAATGGTGTTATTCTAGTCAGTTTTGAATATTCTCCAGTAATGAATCTGGCAGCTCTTTTTTGGATTTGTTCTAGTTTATCAATGTTTCTTTGGTGGATGGGTCCCATACAGAAGATGCATATTCTAGTACAGGTCTCACTAAAGTGAGATAGCATTTTAGTTTTATATCTTTATTACATTTGTAAAGGTTTCTTTTTATAAAGCCTAAGGTTTTGTTTGATTTTTTTAATAACTTCATTGACATGGGGATTCCATGATAATTTCTCATTTATTATGACTCCTAAGTATTTTGCATCTTTAGTTTGGGTTAGTTCCTTTCCATGAATGAAATATTTTGAATTTATTTGTTTCTTTTTCTTTGTTACTCTTAACAGTTGACACTTTTCTGGGTTGAAACTCATACTCCAGTTAGTTTCCCATGCTATCAATTCATCTAGGTCTTTTTGTAAAATTTTTTAAAGTTCTATATTAAAAGCAAAGATTTTTTTATTCCAAATTAGTCTAAGACACATTAAAATATTACATGTAAATAACAATCAGACAAAAACTATTGTGGGGAGGAGTCCGATTTTTAATATGATATTTTTTAAAACATACAAATATGCAATCTCAAAGTGTATAAAAGAAAAACAAACGCTAAACTGAAACATAAGTTGGCAAATTTTATTGGCAGTAATAAATAATGGCTTTGCAGTTCAAAACGCATCGAATCTTGACAACCAAACGACAACCAATTGTAAATTTCATAAACCGAAAAACGAATGTTCTATATTAATATAGAAAATTAAATTTATAATTACGTACCTAATATATAAACGTCAGAATATATTCAGCAGAATATATGAGTTTATTATACAATATTAATTCAGCAGAATATATGAGTTTATTATACAATATTAATTCAGCAGAATATATGAGTTTATTATACAATATTAATTCAGCAGAATATATGAGTTTATTATACAATATTAATTCAGCAGAATATATGAGTTTATTATACAATATTAATTCAGCAGAATATATGAGTTTATTATACACTATTAATTCAGCAGAATATATGAGTTTATTATACAATATTAATTCAGCAGAATATATGAGTTTATTATACAATATTAATTCAGCAGAATATATGAGTTTATTATACAATATTAATTGAGCAGAATATATGAGTTTATCCAGCACTTAGTTATTATCCAGTTTCGTGTAATAATCCACCCGTAGAATGATTGCGTCCTTATCGATTTTCTTCAATCGATTGAGATCGGATATTGCCTCATTTCATTGATTAGTTATTGCTTGACTGAATGTCTTACAATTGACAATGACCTGTGGCATTAAAATATTTGATTTAAAGTTTAGAGAAGATGAGATGTTCTAGAGGCTCCATATTTCCTGCAGAAACATATTTTGCTTACGACCATAGAAAAGACGGAAGCAATTAAGTGTGGTTCGTGCGCCAATCTTCGAAAACATGCCATAGCATCCATAAATGAAGTTATTAAAAAATCAAACAAAACCTTAGGCTTTATAAAAAGAAACTTTAACAAATGTAATAGAGATATAAAACTAAAATGCTACCTCACTTTGGTGAGACCTGTACTAGAATATGCATCTTCTGTATGGGACCCATCCACCAAAGAAAACATTGATAAACTAGAACAAATTAAAAAAAGAGCTGCCAGATTCATTACTGGAGAATATTCGAAACTGACAAGAATAACACCATTAGTTAAATCATTAAACCTTGAAACACTAGAGGATAGAAGAACCAAAAACAAAGTAGTAATCATACATAAAGCTATTAATTCTAATTTAGAAATACAACACAAAGATAACTTAATACAACCCTCAGATAGACATAAGGATAAAAACACCTTTCTTATTCCGTATGCAAGAACAAACACATACAAGTTTTCCTTCTTCCCGTCCGGAATTCGGGCGTGGAATGGGTTGCCTGAAGAATCCAGGAAAACCAACACTTTATCAACATTTAAATCTCTACTAAAAATGCAGGACTAAACACAAGCCATAGATAAGCGTAGGACTCATTAATCTTCTGTATAGAAGGAGCGTCTGTAAACAAATAAGATAAGATAAGATAAGATAAAAATTGGTAACTGTGATAAACCCGTCACCAGCTAATGGAATAAATCTTTACGCCGACAGTAAAGCGACTATGAGTCCCTATATTAGTTCAGTTGTCAATGCTTCTTTCTGTCATCTATTTGTCGAGGGTCAGTTGCGTCCTCTACTGGCTATGTGTCAGGGTATGAGAATCTTTGCGAATAATTGTTGTGAGATTGTTGTAACATTATTGTGACTCGGGTCAAGGCGTGACTTGACAAGAGTTCACTTGTAAAT
Organism: Ampullaceana balthica; assembly: GCA_944989445.1. Lineage (NCBI taxonomy): Eukaryota > Metazoa > Mollusca > Gastropoda > Lymnaeidae > Ampullaceana > Ampullaceana balthica. Next base: position 153,334 of record CALYLW010000607.1, on the reverse strand, counting down.
TATAGTGTTAGTTGTAGTCACTCGGTATGAGAGTTAGACAGCGACGCTGTGTATAAATAGTGTGGTGTGAGACAGAGAGAGGAGAAGACAGGAGAGTACTGAGCGAGTGAAGAGGTCCATAGTCCTTGTTAGAACTAGCCATTAGTGATAAGCGTTGGCTCTAATAGCTGGTGACACATCGAGGTGGCTCGAGTGTACAGCGTGGTACTGCGAGTATTAGGGACAGAGAGTCCGTGTATGCACTTACGAGTGAGTGGCCATTGTTAATGGATTACGTTGTGTACCTGAATCTGTTGCTGTAAATATATTGCTGACTGAATAAAGGCTTGAATTATCCATTGAACAAGAGTCGAGACTTCGTCTTAATTTATCCAGAACCCAGAACGCAACACTGGGGGTCACGTCCAAGGATTTTCTGGAGGCTCTTGTGGATAGTACGTCAAGTCACAGCATCTAGGTGAGATAGCGTCGTCGGTCTATTCAACGAGGCGTCAAGTGTCCAGGCCGTCGGAGTCTGCGTTTTTGGTTTTTTTACACTCCAGCCCATGCAGAGGGGCGCCCGCCTTACTGTGCGTGTCCAGAGTTCGAGGAATGTGTCGGTTAACGACTTCCAACAACAAGGCATCCGCTCTATCGTTCGTTTCCAGAATCCCGAGGTGTCGGTGAACGACTGTCCGACAACAAGACATCCGCCTTATCATTCGTATCCAGAGACCTGAGGTGTCGGTGAACGACTGTCCGACAACAAGGCATCCGCTCTATCGTTCGTTTCCAGAATCCTGAGGTGTCGGTGAATGACTGTCCGACAACAAGACATCCACCTTATCGTTCGTATCCAGAGACCTGAGGTGTCGGTGAACGACTGTCCGACAACAAGACATCCGCCTTATCGTTCGTGTCCAGAGACCTGAGGTGTCGGTGAACGATTGCCCGACAACAAAGCATCCGCTCGTCTATCAAGTTACAGTAAACAGTGTGTGTGTCTATTCGTGAGAACTATTGCTGGACAATATTGTGCTACCAGGAGAACTGTGTTACGATTAGCATTCTATGGAACCTGTTACGTGTTGTGTTTGTAATTCTGTAAATCCAGGCAAGTAATCATTTACAATTTGATAAAAAAAATTATTTTTCCCTTCTATATGTACACTATAACTATTGTGAAGTTATTGTAGAAGTAGAATGGAAACTAGAAGCCATAGTAAGGGTATAAACATTGGAGGAGAAATTAGAGTCGTTTAGAAAAGAAGGGGAAAAAATTGCACTCAGAGGAGAGAAACTAGACGAATATATGAGGGATCAATGGAAAGATTTTCAAACACAAGAAAGATTTAGGGAACAGAGGGACTATGGACCGCTTCACTCAGTCCCTCTTCTACTCTCTTGTGTTTTTCTCTCTCTGTCTCACACCACACTATTTATACACAGCCTCGCTGTCTAACTCTCATATCGAGTGACTACAACTAACACTATTATTTACAATTGAACTCTTGTCAAGTCACGCCTTGACCCGAGTCACAACAATGTTACAACAATCTCACAACAATTATTCGCAGTGATTCTCATACCCTGACACTATGGAAACAGCAAATGTCGTAACAGTCTCCTTCATACAAACGAAATTTGATTACTGCAGGGGGTGGCCTCGAAACAAACTGCAGACTTCAGAAGGTACAAAACACTACAGCGTGCATTGCGTTGTGGGTAAGGACACCTGACCATATTATACGATCTCTTAGGGATCTCTACTGGCTTCCGGTGTTGAATCAATATAGCTTCAAAATACAATAACTGATATATGGCGGATAGATTATTTGAAAAAAATTAAAACCACAACTATTATATCTTAAGGGGCTGCAATCCTCTACACAGTTCCTCCTGAAATTTTACAATATCGATGGCTACAGATACAAGTTCCGTTGGAGCAACTGATCGTACATTTGTAGTGTCTTTCCAAGTCCTTAGGAGAATGTAGCGCCGAAAAAGAAACGTTAGGGGAATTTTCTGAAGACTTAAAAAATTGAAACGCAGTCCCGAAAATCAGAAAGGAGTGTTAAATTGCTGGTCTTTATGTGTGTTGTTTAGATATCAACTTCTCAAATAATTTTGTCTAGAGCTTTAACTGTATTGTTTCGTATGAGCTTTTTGTTGTTTTGAAAACACAAGTAGTTTGATGTTATTAAACCAGGCAAAGTAACGGTCTCACAGTAACGGTCTCACAGTAACGGTCTCACAGTAACGGTCTCACAGTAACGGTCTCACAGTAACGGTCTCACAGTAACGGTCTCATAGTAACGGTCTCACAGTAACGGTCTCACAGTAACGGTCTCACAGTAACGGTCTCATATCCTTTATTCTTATTGCTTATTGATGTTAAGAAATCAACAGTCAAGCACTGCATTATCTAGGCAACAAAATGCTCAAAAAGGGTCATCTTTTCCGAACAGAATTTAAAAATAGCTAAACAGAGACCTGTGTTGGTTGTTACAAAAATAGCTAAACAGAGACCTGTGTTGGTTGTTACAAAAATAGCTAAACAGAGACCTGTGTTGGTTGTTACAAAAATAGCTAAACAGAGACCTGTGTTGGTTGTTACAAAAATAGCTAAACAGAGACCTGTGTTGGTTGTTACAAAAAAAGCTAAACAGAGACCTGTGTTGGTTGTTACAAAAATAGCTAAACAGAGACCTGTTTTGGTTGTTACAAAAATAGAAATTGGAGTGCTGCTGATGGAGGCTGCAATAACAGATATTAAAGTGCCACCCTCTAAATCTACACTAATATTCACACACATAGTTTCACGGTTCTAAGTGTGACCATCGTTGGCCCAGGTGCGTGCATCTTGATGGCGGCTGTCGTAAACGTGTCCTCTGAAGATGTTGAGGGCGTGGCTGACGGTGTCTTTAGTGGTTGCTCGGCTTTGATTTCTAGTGGGTGTGAGCGTCAGGGGCGGAAGTGGGCAGGTCAATTGCACCTCGTGGTTTAGTCTTTATAAACTGTCATTGTCACGTGTTCTGCTGACGTAATAAGCTCTAGGAGACCGGCTGGTTCCATCTACTGCCGAAAAGGCTGAGGCGAACAGCTGAGCTTTTGAGAGCCATTCATTGGCTCATGGCATTCCAGTGTAATCTAGTGTAAGTAAACATGCGATGCACTAGCAAGACTTTCCTTTACCATAGTCACAAACAATAATTGTCTACATAACGGCTCTCAAACTCGTATGAATGCATGTGCCACATTATCACTAGGGGTGTACCGGATTTCGGCATGTTCAGATCAGGCCATTTTTACAAATCCGGCTCCTGCAGAATTTCGCTTCAAAGCTAACTCCGGTCGGATTTCAAAAATTTGAATCCGGTACAGCCATATTTATCAAAAATTTTAATCCGGTACAGCCCTGATTATCAAAAATTTAAATCCCATACAGCCCTGATTATCACTAATGAGATGTGTCAAGGGTCGCACACTCCCCCCCTTCCCTCCCTTCACAGCAACTACAATCCGACTTGAAATGAAAGTCGATCGGTTGGAAATGAAAGTAGATTAGAGGAAAATGAAAGTAAATCAGTGGATATGAAAGTAGTCTAAGGGGAATTGAAAGTAGGATTAGAGAAACATATTAAGGTGGGGCTTTTTATGAAGTTAGCTATGGTGGGGGGGGCTAGGGAGAACCTCGTGAATGTATTGGTCTGTCACTTTCCTTCAACATTCACTTGACTCTCGTGTGGGAGTCTTCATTAGGTGTGAAAGAGATCTGAAAGTAAGCCGAGCTAAATGTACAAGGGTGATTTGGCCAGTCTGTTTGCCGAGGAGAGGTGAGAACTTGTGGATTTTGGTGTGGAGTTGTTTGATACCCAGGGCGTACATATTAAATAGGGCGCGTAGGAGAGAAGGTTAGGTTTAATTGAATGCAAGCTTTTTACAAAGTGCTAGCAAAACTAACACATATTATGATGATTTAGATTTTCAATGACGTGATTGTTTGGTGTATACGTTTCTGGTTTAATCTCGCTACCAGCTAGGTATTGCAAAATATTACAAATAATTTATGCTTGTATTTATAAATAGTTGAGATTTTTATGTAGGAGTATTATATTACGTCTTCATCGATATTTCACCGTGGCAGTTAGGTGATGAGAGATGTTATTTGTTTCCACAGAGAATAGGGAGAAGTTTAAGTGAAATTAATGTAAACAATGGCGAATGTTTGTTACAAGGGGTTGTGGGGCGCCTATAGCGCCCACTTTTTTCAAAAGCTCAAGTAAATTATCCTTGTTTGATAAATATGAAATTTTAAACTTCCTGAAATGTACACAAAGTATTTTATAATTCTTTGGGTAATTGACGTCATATAATATTTTACGGCGAGAAACACCACACGCTCTGTTAATCTCGAAACCAAAATGATACCTTTCTTTTTTAACTGTTATTGACTGTTATACTATGTCACTCAGGGTTAAGGAGTCAGTGACTTGGGCTTTTATTATATTAAGACTAGGTTGCGCCTACTATTTTCAAAAGCCTAACTAACTTATCCTTGTTTGATAAATACTTAATATTAAACTTACTGAAATGTACACAAAGTATTTTATAATAGGGGTTGTAGGGCGCCTACAGTGGTCACTGCAGCTGTAGGGCCTACTTTTTTGTCAAAATCCCAGGTAACTTATCCGTGTTTGATAAATACGAAATATTAAACTTGATGAAATGTAATCAAATTATTTTAAAACTAGCGTAACACCGTCAAAAATGACGGAAGTTTTCAAAATAAATACACAAAAAAGTCCAGATGAAAAAATAAGGTAATACAAAACTTTCATTTATTTTATTTATTTTTATTTGATTCATTTATTATCATATTGAACAATTTTATGCGGAACGTTCGAAAAGTGTTATTTTTGGTGCAGCACTATAAAACAAAATCGATCGCAGTGCTACCTAACAGCATTACAAATTTTGCATCGCCACCTAGTTACATCTATACATACAGACAACGGGATTTATGTATATTGATGTGTGAGATTGATTTTCTTTTTACAGATGCCCACAATTTTTTAAAAATTGTATCTTTATTATGTACTAGAAAAAACCATAGCCAAATATGTAGATACATTTTAATATCAAAGAGCTTGTTTAAAAACGTTACGAGGTATTACAGGACATATCAATTATCTTTCAAACCTCTTCGCAACCGAAATCTTTTTTTAAAATACTGCGTAAAATATTTTGAAATAGAAGTGTGCTTCTTAGTTGCTTCAATCCAATACTTACTTGTTTGACATCGCCTCGAAGAACTAGAAATGTGTGCTTCTTAGTTGCTTCAATCCAACACTTACTTGTTTGACATCTTCTTAGTTGCTTCAATCCAACACTTACTTGTTTGACATCTTCTTAGTTGCTTCAATCCAACACTTACTTGTTTGACATCTTCTTAGTTGCTTCAATCCAACACTTACTTGTTTGACATCTTCTTAGTTGCTTCAATCCAACACTTACTTGTTTGACATCTTCTTAGTTGCTTCAATCCAACACTTACTTGTTTGACATCTTCTTAGTTGCTTCAATCCAACACTTACTTGTTTGACATCTTCTTAGTTGCTTCAATCCAACACTTACTTGTTTGACATCTTCTTAGTTGCTTCAATCCAACACTTACTTGTTTGACATCTTCTTAGTTGCTTCAATCCAACACTTACTTGTTTGACATCTTCTTAGTTGCTTCAATCCAACACTTACTTGTTTGACATCTTCTTAGTTGCTTCAATCCAACACTTACTTGTTTGACATCTTCTTAGTTGCTTCAATCCAACACTTACTTGTTTGACATCTTCTTAGTTGCTTCAATCCAACACTTACTTGTTTGACATCTTCTTAGTTGCTTCAATCCAACACTTACTTGTTTGACATCTTCTTAGTTGCTTCAATCCAACACTTACTTGTTTGACATCTTCTTAGTTGCTTCAATCCAACACTTACTTGTTTGACATCTTCTTAGTTGCTTCAATCCAACACTTACTTGTTTGACATCTTCTTAGTTGCTTCAATCCAACACTTACTTGTTTGACATCTTCTTAGTTGCTTCAATCCAACACTTACTTGTTTGACATCTTCTTAGTTGCTTCAATCCAACACTTACTTGTTTGACATCTTCTTAGTTGCTTCAATCCAACACTTACTTGTTTGACATCTTCTTAGTTGCTTCAATCCAACACTTACTTGTTTGACATCTTCTTAGTTGCTTCAATCCAACACTTACTTGTTTGACATCTTCTTAGTTGCTTCAATCCAACACTTACTTGTTTGACATCTTCTTAGTTGCTTCAATCCAACACTTACTTGTTTGACATCTTCTTAGTTGCTTCAATCCAACACTTACTTGTTTGACATCTTCTTAGTTGCTTCAATCCAACACTTACTTGTTTGACATCTTCTTAGTTGCTTCAATCCAACACTTACTTGTTTGACATCTTCTTAGTTGCTTCAATCCAACACTTACTTGTTTGACATCTTCTTAGTTGCTTCAATCCAACACTTACTTGTTTGACATCTTCTTAGTTGCTTCAATCCAACACTTACTTGTTTGACATCTTCTTAGTTGCTTCAATCCAACACTTACTTGTTTGACATCTTCTTAGTTGCTTCAATCCAACACTTACTTGTTTGACATCTTCTTAGTTGCTTCAATCCAACACTTACTTGTTTGACATCTTCTTAGTTGCTTCAATCCAACACTTACTTGTTTGACATCTTCTTAGTTGCTTCAATCCAACACTTACTTGTTTGACATCTTCTTAGTTGCTTCAATCCAACACTTACTTGTTTGACATCTTCTTAGTTGCTTCAATCCAACACTTACTTGTTTGACATCTTCTTAGTTGCTTCAATCCAACACTTACTTGTTTGACATCTTCTTAGTTGCTTCAATCCAACACTTACTTGTTTGACATCTTCTTAGTTGCTTCAATCCAACACTTACTTGTTTGACATCTTCTTAGTTGCTTCAATCCAACACTTACTTGTTTGACATCTTCTTAGTTGCTTCAATCCAACACTTACTTGTTTGACATCTTCTTAGTTGCTTCAATCCAACACTTACTTGTTTGACATCTTCTTAGTTGCTTCAATCCAACACTTACTTGTTTGACATCTTCTTAGTTGCTTCAATCCAACACTTACTTGTTTGACATCTTCTTAGTTGCTTCAATCCAACACTTACTTGTTTGACATCTTCTTAGTTGCTTCAATCCAACACTTACTTGTTTGACATCTTCTTAGTTGCTTCAATCCAACACTTACTTGTTTGACATCTTCTTAGTTGCTTCAATCCAACACTTACTTGTTTGACATCTTCTTAGTTGCTTCAATCCAACACTTACTTGTTTGACATCTTCTTAGTTGCTTCAATCCAACACTTACTTGTTTGACATCTTCTTAGTTGCTTCAATCCAACACTTACTTGTTTGACATCTTCTTAGTTGCTTCAATCCAACACTTACTTGTTTGACATCTTCTTAGTTGCTTCAATCCAACACTTACTTGTTTGACATCTTCTTAGTTGCTTCAATCCAACACTTACTTGTTTGACATCTTCTTAGTTGCTTCAATCCAACACTTACTTGTTTGACATCTTCTTAGTTGCTTCAATCCAACACTTACTTGTTTGACATCTTCTTAGTTGCTTCAATCCAACACTTACTTGTTTGACATCTTCTTAGTTGCTTCAATCCAACACTTACTTGTTTGACATCTTCTTAGTTGCTTCAATCCAACACTTACTTGTTTGACATCTTCTTAGTTGCTTCAATCCAACACTTACTTGTTTGACATCTTCTTAGTTGCTTCAATCCAACACTTACTTGTTTGACATCTTCTTAGTTGCTTCAATCCAACACTTACTTGTTTGACATCTTCTTAGTTGCTTCAATCCAACACTTACTTGTTTGACATCTTCTTAGTTGCTTCAATCCAACACTTACTTGTTTGACATCTTCTTAGTTGCTTCAATCCAACACTTACTTGTTTGACATCTTCTTAGTTGCTTCAATCCAACACTTACTTGTTTGACATCTTCTTAGTTGCTTCAATCCAACACTTACTTGTTTGACATCTTCTTAGTTGCTTCAATCCAACACTTACTTGTTTGACATCTTCTTAGTTGCTTCAATCCAACACTTACTTGTTTGACATCTTCTTAGTTGCTTCAATCCAACACTTACTTGTTTGACATCTTCTTAGTTGCTTCAATCCAACACTTACTTGTTTGACATCTTCTTAGTTGCTTCAATCCAACACTTACTTGTTTGACATCTTCTTAGTTGCTTCAATCCAACACTTACTTGTTTGACATCTTCTTAGTTGCTTCAATCCAACACTTACTTGTTTGACATCTTCTTAGTTGCTTCAATCCAACACTTACTTGTTTGACATCTTCTTAGTTGCTTCAATCCAACACTTACTTGTTTGACATCTTCTTAGTTGCTTCAATCCAACACTTACTTGTTTGACATCTTCTTAGTTGCTTCAATCCAACACTTACTTGTTTGACATCTTCTTAGTTGCTTCAATCCAACACTTACTTGTTTGACATCTTCTTAGTTGCTTCAATCCAACACTTACTTGTTTGACATCTTCTTAGTTGCTTCAATCCAACACTTACTTGTTTGACATCTTCTTAGTTGCTTCAATCCAACACTTACTTGTTTGACATCTTCTTAGTTGCTTCAATCCAACACTTACTTGTTTGACATCTTCTTAGTTGCTTCAATCCAACACTTACTTGTTTGACATCTTCTTAGTTGCTTCAATCCAACACTTACTTGTTTGACATCTTCTTAGTTGCTTCAATCCAACACTTACTTGTTTGACATCTTCTTAGTTGCTTCAATCCAACACTTACTTGTTTGACATCTTCTTAGTTGCTTCAATCCAACACTTACTTGTTTGACATCTTCTTAGTTGCTTCAATCCAACACTTACTTGTTTGACATCTTCTTAGTTGCTTCAATCCAACACTTACTTGTTTGACATCTTCTTAGTTGCTTCAATCCAACACTTACTTGTTTGACATCTTCTTAGTTGCTTCAATCCAACACTTACTTGTTTGACATCTTCTTAGTTGCTTCAATCCAACACTTACTTGTTTGACATCTTCTTAGTTGCTTCAATCCAACACTTACTTGTTTGACATCTTCTTAGTTGCTTCAATCCAACACTTACTTGTTTGACATCTTCTTAGTTGCTTCAATCCAACACTTACTTGTTTGACATCTTCTTAGTTGCTTCAATCCAACACTTACTTGTTTGACATCTTCTTAGTTGCTTCAATCCAACACTTACTTGTTTGACATCTTCTTAGTTGCTTCAATCCAACACTTACTTGTTTGACATCTTCTTAGTTGCTTCAATCCAACACTTACTTGTTTGACATCTTCTTAGTTGCTTCAATCCAACACTTACTTGTTTGACATCTTCTTAGTTGCTTCAATCCAACACTTACTTGTTTGACATCTTCTTAGTTGCTTCAATCCAACACTTACTTGTTTGACATCTTCTTAGTTGCTTCAATCCAACACTTACTTGTTTGACATCTTCTTAGTTGCTTCAATCCAACACTTACTTGTTTGACATCTTCTTAGTTGCTTCAATCCAACACTTACTTGTTTGACATCTTCTTAGTTGCTTCAATCCAACACTTACTTGTTTGACATCTTCTTAGTTGCTTCAATCCAACACTTACTTGTTTGACATCTTCTTAGTTGCTTCAATCCAACACTTACTTGTTTGACATCTTCTTAGTTGCTTCAATCCAACACTTACTTGTTTGACATCTTCTTAGTTGCTTCAATCCAACACTTACTTGTTTGACATCTTCTTAGTTGCTTCAATCCAACACTTACTTGTTTGACATCTTCTTAGTTGCTTCAATCCAACACTTACTTGTTTGACATCTTCTTAGTTGCTTCAATCCAACACTTACTTGTTTGACATCTTCTTAGTTGCTTCAATCCAACACTTACTTGTTTGACATCTTCTTAGTTGCTTCAATCCAACACTTACTTGTTTGACATCTTCTTAGTTGCTTCAATCCAACACTTACTTGTTTGACATCTTCTTAGTTGCTTCAATCCAACACTTACTTGTTTGACATCTTCTTAGTTGCTTCAATCCAACACTTACTTGTTTGACATCTTCTTAGTTGCTTCAATCCAACACTTACTTGTTTGACATCTTCTTAGTTGCTTCAATCCAACACTTACTTGTTTGACATCTTCTTAGTTGCTTCAATCCAACACTTACTTGTTTGACATCTTCTTAGTTGCTTCAATCCAACACTTACTTGTTTGACATCTTCTTAGTTGCTTCAATCCAACACTTACTTGTTTGACATCTTCTTAGTTGCTTCAATCCAACACTTACTTGTTTGACATCTTCTTAGTTGCTTCAATCCAACACTTACTTGTTTGACATCTTCTTAGTTGCTTCAATCCAACACTTACTTGTTTGACATCTTCTTAGTTGCTTCAATCCAACACTTACTTGTTTGACATCTTCTTAGTTGCTTCAATCCAACACTTACTTGTTTGACATCTTCTTAGTTGCTTCAATCCAACACTTACTTGTTTGACATCTTCTTAGTTGCTTCAATCCAACACTTACTTGTTTGACATCTTCTTAGTTGCTTCAATCCAACACTTACTTGTTTGACATCTTCTTAGTTGCTTCAATCCAACACTTACTTGTTTGACATCTTCTTAGTTGCTTCAATCCAACACTTACTTGTTTGACATCTTCTTAGTTGCTTCAATCCAACACTTACTTGTTTGACATCTTCTTAGTTGCTTCAATCCAACACTTACTTGTTTGACATCTTCTTAGTTGCTTCAATCCAACACTTACTTGTTTGACATCTTCTTAGTTGCTTCAATCCAACACTTACTTGTTTGACATCTTCTTAGTTGCTTCAATCCAACACTTACTTGTTTGACATCTTCTTAGTTGCTTCAATCCAACACTTACTTGTTTGACATCTTCTTAGTTGCTTCAATCCAACACTTACTTGTTTGACATCTTCTTAGTTGCTTCAATCCAACACTTACTTGTTTGACATCTTCTTAGTTGCTTCAATCCAACACTTACTTGTTTGACATCTTCTTAGTTGCTTCAATCCAACACTTACTTGTTTGACATCTTCTTAGTTGCTTCAATCCAACACTTACTTGTTTGACATCTTCTTAGTTGCTTCAATCCAACACTTACTTGTTTGACATCTTCTTAGTTGCTTCAATCCAACACTTACTTGTTTGACATCTTCTTAGTTGCTTCAATCCAACACTTACTTGTTTGACATCTTCTTAGTTGCTTCAATCCAACACTTACTTGTTTGACATCTTCTTAGTTGCTTCAATCCAACACTTACTTGTTTGACATCTTCTTAGTTGCTTCAATCCAACACTTACTTGTTTGACATCTTCTTAGTTGCTTCAATCCAACACTTACTTGTTTGACATCTTCTTAGTTGCTTCAATCCAACACTTACTTGTTTGACATCTTCTTAGTTGCTTCAATCCAACACTTACTTGTTTGACATCTTCTTAGTTGCTTCAATCCAACACTTACTTGTTTGACATCTTCTTAGTTGCTTCAATCCAACACTTACTTGTTTGACATCTTCTTAGTTGCTTCAATCCAACACTTACTTGTTTGACATCTTCTTAGTTGCTTCAATCCAACACTTACTTGTTTGACATCTTCTTAGTTGCTTCAATCCAACACTTACTTGTTTGACATCTTCTTAGTTGCTTCAATCCAACACTTACTTGTTTGACATCTTCTTAGTTGCTTCAATCCAACACTTACTTGTTTGACATCTTCTTAGTTGCTTCAATCCAACACTTACTTGTTTGACATCTTCTTAGTTGCTTCAATCCAACACTTACTTGTTTGACATCTTCTTAGTTGCTTCAATCCAACACTTACTTGTTTGACATCTTCTTAGTTGCTTCAATCCAACACTTACTTGTTTGACATCTTCTTAGTTGCTTCAATCCAACACTTACTTGTTTGACATCTTCTTAGTTGCTTCAATCCAACACTTACTTGTTTGACATCTTCTTAGTTGCTTCAATCCAACACTTACTTGTTTGACATCTTCTTAGTTGCTTCAATCCAACACTTACTTGTTTGACATCTTCTTAGTTGCTTCAATCCAACACTTACTTGTTTGACATCTTCTTAGTTGCTTCAATCCAACACTTACTTGTTTGACATCTTCTTAGTTGCTTCAATCCAACACTTACTTGTTTGACATCTTCTTAGTTGCTTCAATCCAACACTTACTTGTTTGACATCTTCTTAGTTGCTTCAATCCAACACTTACTTGTTTGACATCTTCTTAGTTGCTTCAATCCAACACTTACTTGTTTGACATCTTCTTAGTTGCTTCAATCCAACACTTACTTGTTTGACATCTTCTTAGTTGCTTCAATCCAACACTTACTTGTTTGACATCTTCTTAGTTGCTTCAATCCAACACTTACTTGTTTGACATCTTCTTAGTTGCTTCAATCCAACACTTACTTGTTTGACATCTTCTTAGTTGCTTCAATCCAACACTTACTTGTTTGACATCTTCTTAGTTGCTTCAATCCAACACTTACTTGTTTGACATCTTCTTAGTTGCTTCAATCCAACACTTACTTGTTTGACATCTTCTTAGTTGCTTCAATCCAACACTTACTTGTTTGACATCTTCTTAGTTGCTTCAATCCAACACTTACTTGTTTGACATCTTCTTAGTTGCTTCAATCCAACACTTACTTGTTTGACATCTTCTTAGTTGCTTCAATCCAACACTTACTTGTTTGACATCTTCTTAGTTGCTTCAATCCAACACTTACTTGTTTGACATCTTCTTAGTTGCTTCAATCCAACACTTACTTGTTTGACATCTTCTTAGTTGCTTCAATCCAACACTTACTTGTTTGACATCTTCTTAGTTGCTTCAATCCAACACTTACTTGTTTGACATCTTCTTAGTTGCTTCAATCCAACACTTACTTGTTTGACATCTTCTTAGTTGCTTCAATCCAACACTTACTTGTTTGACATCTTCTTAGTTGCTTCAATCCAACACTTACTTGTTTGACATCTTCTTAGTTGCTTCAATCCAACACTTACTTGTTTGACATCTTCTTAGTTGCTTCAATCCAACACTTACTTGTTTGACATCTTCTTAGTTGCTTCAATCCAACACTTACTTGTTTGACATCTTCTTAGTTGCTTCAATCCAACACTTACTTGTTTGACATCTTCTTAGTTGCTTCAATCCAACACTTACTTGTTTGACATCTTCTTAGTTGCTTCAATCCAACACTTACTTGTTTGACATCTTCTTAGTTGCTTCAATCCAACACTTACTTGTTTGACATCTTCTTAGTTGCTTCAATCCAACACTTACTTGTTTGACATCTTCTTAGTTGCTTCAATCCAACACTTACTTGTTTGACATCTTCTTAGTTGCTTCAATCCAACACTTACTTGTTTGACATCTTCTTAGTTGCTTCAATCCAACACTTACTTGTTTGACATCTTCTTAGTTGCTTCAATCCAACACTTACTTGTTTGACATCTTCTTAGTTGCTTCAATCCAACACTTACTTGTTTGACATCTTCTTAGTTGCTTCAATCCAACACTTACTTGTTTGACATCTTCTTAGTTGCTTCAATCCAACACTTACTTGTTTGACATCTTCTTAGTTGCTTCAATCCAACACTTACTTGTTTGACATCTTCTTAGTTGCTTCAATCCAACACTTACTTGTTTGACATCTTCTTAGTTGCTTCAATCCAACACTTACTTGTTTGACATCTTCTTAGTTGCTTCAATCCAACACTTACTTGTTTGACATCTTCTTAGTTGCTTCAATCCAACACTTACTTGTTTGACATCTTCTTAGTTGCTTCAATCCAACACTTACTTGTTTGACATCTTCTTAGTTGCTTCAATCCAACACTTACTTGTTTGACATCTTCTTAGTTGCTTCAATCCAACACTTACTTGTTTGACATCTTCTTAGTTGCTTCAATCCAACACTTACTTGTTTGACATCTTCTTAGTTGCTTCAATCCAACACTTACTTGTTTGACATCTTTTTAGTTGCTTCAATCCAACACTTACTTGTTTGACATCTTCTTAGTTGCTTCAATCCAACACTTACTTGTTTGACATCTTCTTAGTTGCTTCAATCCAACACTTACTTGTTTGACATCGCCTCGAAGAACTAGAAATCAACAAGAGCAGTATGCACCTGCGTAACACTGAGGCCAATGGATTCACACTTTTATATAGAAGGGAAACTTTTTTTAAAAATAACTTTTGGAAGGTACTTTTCATTTTGTCTAAAGCTAAGCTATACGTGTAGACTAAATTTTATGTCCAATCCTTGCAATTCAAAAAACGTGAATCTTTTGAAAAGCTATTGAAAGATAGACCAATGTTCAAACTTACATTTTAAAATAAGATGAATTATATTTTAGAGGAAAAAAAAGTTGTAAAGAAATATTCACCAGAATAAATACGTAATGATCGGATCTAGCTTCAGACGCGTGCGTCATCTGTTGAATAAATACTAACAACAAACAACGCAATGACAAGCTCTTACTAACAACAACAAACAACGCAATGGCAAGCTCTTACTAACAACAAACAATGCAATGACAAGCTCTTACTAACAACAACAAACAACGCAATGGCAAGCTCTTACTAACAACAAACTACTCAATGACAAGCTCTTACTAACAACAACAAACAACGCAATGGCAAGCTCTTACTAACAACAACAAACAACGCAATGACAAGCTCTTACTAACAACAAACAACGCAATGACAAGCTCTTACTAACAACAACAAACAACGCAATGACAAGCTCTTACTAACAACAACAAACAACGCAATGCAAAGCTCTTACTAACAACAACAAACAACGCAATGGCAAGCTCTTACTAACAACAACAAACAACGCAATGGCAAGCTCTTACTAACAACAACAAACAACGCAATGGCAAGCTCTTACTAACAACAAACAACTCAATGACAATCTCTTACTAACAACAACAAACAACGCAATGACAAGCTCTTACTAACAACAAACAACGCAATGACAAGCTCTTACTAACAACAAACAACGCAATGACAAGCTCTTACTAACAACAAACAACTCAATGACTAGCTCTTACTAACAACAACAAACAACGCAATGGCAAGCTCTTACTAACAACAACAAACAACGCAATGACAAGCTCTTACTAACAACAAACAACGCAATGACAAGCTCTTACTAACAACAACAAACAACGCAATGCAAAGCTCTTACTAACAACAACAAACAACGCAATGGCAAGCTCTTACTAACAACAA
The DNA here is from genome assembly GCA_944989445.1 of Ampullaceana balthica. Classification (NCBI taxonomy): domain Eukaryota; kingdom Metazoa; phylum Mollusca; class Gastropoda; family Lymnaeidae; genus Ampullaceana; species Ampullaceana balthica. Next base: position 137,919 of record CALYLW010000607.1, on the reverse strand, counting down.
CAAACAACGCAATGGCAAGCTCTTACTAACAACAACAAACAACGCAATGGCAAGCTCTTACTAACAACAAACAACTCAATGACAATCTCTTACTAACAACAACAAACAACGCAATGACAAGCTCTTACTAACAACAAACAACGCAATGACAAGCTCTTACTAACAACAACAAACAACGCAATGACAAGCTCTTACTAACAACAACAAACAACTCAATGACAAGCTCTTACTAACAACAACAAAAAAAGCAATGACAATCTCTTACTAACAACAACAAACAACTCAATGACAATCTCTTACTAACAACAACAAACAACGCAATGACAAGCTCTTACTAACAACAACAAACAACGCAATGACAATCTCTTACTAACAACAACAAACAACACAATGACAAGCTCTTACTAACAACAACAAACAACACAATGACAAACTCTTACTAACAACAACAAACAACACAATGACAAGCTCTTACTAACAACAAACAACTCAATGACAAGCTCTTACTAACAACAACAAACAACTCAATGACAAGCTCTTACTAACAACAACAAACAACGCAATGACAAGCTCTTACTACCAACAACAACGCAATGACAAACTCTTACTAACAACAACAAACAACACAATGACAAGCTCTTACTAACAACAACAAACAACTCAATGACAAGCTCTTACTAACAACAACAAACAACGCAATGACAAGCTCTTACTACCAACAACAACGCAATGACAAACTCTTACTAACAACAACAAACAACGCAATGACAAACTCTTACTAACAACAACAAACAACACAATGACAAACTCTTACTAACAACAACAAACAACACAATGACAAGCTCTTACTAACAACAAACAACTCAATGACAAGCTCTTACTAACAACAACAAACAACTCAATGACAAGCTCTTACTAACAACAACAAACAACGCAATGACAAGCTCTTACTACCAACAACAACACAATGACAAACTCTTACTAACAACAACAAACAACACAATGACAAGCTCTTACTAACAACAAACAACTCAATGACAAGCTCTTACTAACAACAACAAACAACTCAATGACAAGCTCTTACTAACAACAACAAACAACGCAATGACAAGCTCTTACTAACAACAACAAACAACGCAATGACAAGCTCTTACTAACAACAACAAACAACGCAATGACAATCTCTTACTAACAACAACAAACAACGCAATGGCAAGCTCTTACTAACAACAAACTACTCAATGACAAGCTCTTACTAACAACAACAAACAACGCATTGGCAAGCTCTTACTAACAACAACAAACAACGCAATGACAAACTCTTACTAACAACAACAAACAACTCAATGACAATCTCTTACTAACAACAACAAACAACGCAATGACAAGCTCTTACTAACAACAACAAACAACGCAATGACAATCTCTTACTAACAACAACAAACAACGCAATGACAAGCTCTTACTAACAACAACAAACAACACAATGACAAACTCTTACTAACAACAACAAACAACACAATGACAAGCTCTTACTAACAACAAACAACTCAATGACAAGCTCTTACTAACAACAACAAACAACTCAATGACAAGCTCTTACTAACAACAACAAACAACGCAATGACAAGCTCTTACTAACAACAACAAACAACGCAATGACAAGCTCTTACTAACAACAACAAACAACGCAATGACAAGCTCTTACTAACAACAACAAACAACTCAATGACAAGCTCTTACTAACAACAACAAACAACGCATTGGCAAGCTCTTACTAACAACAACAAACAACGCAATGACAAGCTCTTACTAACAACAACAAACAACGCATTGGCAAGCTCTTACTAACAACAACAAACAACGCAATGACAAGCTCTTACTAACAACAACAAACAACGCAATGACAAGCTCTTACTAACAACAAACAACGCAATGACAAGCTCTTACTAACAACAAACAACGCAATGACAAGCTCTTACTAACAACAAACAACACAATGACAAGCTCTTACTAACAACAAACAACACAATGACAAGCTCTTACTAACAACAAACAACGCAATGACAAGCTCTTACTAACAACAAACAACGCAATGACAAGCTCTTACTAACAACAAACAACACAATGACAAGCTCTTACTAACAACAAACAACACAATGACAAGCTCTTACTAACAACAAACAACGCAATGACAAGCTCTTACTAACAACAAACAACGCAATGACAAGCTCTTACTAACAACAACAAACAACGCAATGACAAGCTCTTACTAACAACAAACAACGCAATGACAAGCTCTTACTAACAACAACAAACAACGCAATGACAAGCTCTTACTAACAACAACAAACAACGCAATGACAAGCTCTTACTAACAACAAACAACGCAATGACAAGCTCCTACTAACAACAAACAACTCAATGACAAGCTCTTACTAACAACAACAAACAACGCAATGACAAGCTCTTACTAACAACAAACAACGCAATGACAAGCTCTTACTAACAACAAACAACTCAATGACAAGCTCTTACTATCAACAAACAACTCAATGACAAGCTCTTACTAACAACAACAAACAACGCAATGACAATCTCTTACTAACAACAACAAACAACGCAATGACAAGCTCTTACTAACAACAACAAACAACGCAATGACAATCTCTTACTAACAACAAACAACGCAATGACAATCTCTTACTAACAACAACAAACAACGCAATGACAATCTCTACTAACAACAACAAACAACGCAATGACAATCTCTTACTAACAACAACAAACAACGCAATGACAATCTCTACTAACAACAACAAACAACGCAATGACAATCTCTACTAACAACAACAAACAACGCAATGACAATCTCTTACTAACAACAACAAACAACGCAATGACAATCTCTTACTAACAACAACAAACAACGCAATGACAAGCTCTTACTAACAACAAGAAACAACGCAATGACAATCTCTTACTAACAACAAACAACGCAATGACAATCTCTTACTAACAACAACAAACAACGCAATGACAATCTCTTACTAACAACAACAAACAACGCAATGACAATCTCTTACTAACAACAACAAACAACGCAATGACAATCTCTTACTAACAACAACAAACAACGCAATGACAATCTCTTACTAACAACAACAAACAACGCAATGACAAGCTCTTACTAACAACAACAAACAACGCAATGACAAGCTCTTACTAATAACAACAAACAACGCAATGACAAGCTCTTACTAACAACAACAAACAACGCAATGACAATCTCTTACTAACAACAACAAACAACGCAATGACAATCTCTTTCTAACAACAACAAACAACGCAATGACAATCTCTTACTAACAACAACAAACAACGCAATGACAATCTCTTACTAACAACAACAAACAACGCAATGACAAGCTCTTACTAACAACAAACAACTCAATGACAAGCTCTTACTAACAACAAACAACGCAATGACAAGCTCTTACTAACAACAACAAACAACGCAATGACAAGCTCTTACTAACAACAACAAACAACGTAATGACAATCTCTTACTAACAACAACAAACAACGCAATGACAAGCTCTTACTAACAACAACAAACAACGCAATGACAAGCTCTTACTAACAACAACAAACAACGCAATGACAATCTCTTACTAACAACAAACAACGCAATGACAAGCTCTTACTAACAACAACAAACAACGCAATGACAAGCTCTTACTAACAACAACAAACAACGCAATGACAATCTCTTACTAACAACAACAAACAACTCAATGACAAGCTCTTACTAACAACAACAAACAACACAATGACAAGCTCTTACTAACAACAACAAACAACGCAATGACAAGCTCTTACTAACAACAACAAACAACGCAATGACAAGCTCTTACTAACAACAACAAACAACACAATGACAATCTCTTATCATTTTTATTAGAGTCAATTTAAACAGTAACATTGAGGCGTCATTCAAAGTATTGATTGTTGAGTTAAAAGACGTAGTTTAAATAAATGGTAGTTTTATTTCAAACTATATTCTAAAAAAAAAGTTTACGATATAAACGTGCTTGAAAAATGCTAACTTGAATCACCACCTGGCTTTGAAAACTGATGTCTTATTTTATTTCCTTATCTTAATGTCTAAAAGACAGATGTCATTTTAGAAACATAGAAAACTTGTTAAAAAGTGGATATACAACCGGTATACAATGGGTTTACAATGACAATATAATTTAAACCTTTCGAAAACCAAAAGAAAAATAAACAAAAAATAAAATAAAATCATCATCATAATTAGCTGTCAATGTTTGCGTCGTTACCACTTGAAGGAAAGATCACAACTATCATTAAATATGACTTAAATAACATGAAATGAAGGCCTCAATGTCTGAGACAACTATCATTAAATATGACTTAAATAACATGAAATGAAGGCCTCAATGTCTGAGACAACTATCATTAAAAATGACTTAAATAACATGAAATGAAGGCCTCAATATCTGAGACAACTATCATTAAATATGACTTAAATAACATGAAATGAAGGCCTCAATGTCTGAGACAACTATCATTAAATATGACTTAAATAACATGAAATGAAGGCCTCAATGTCTGAGACAACTATCATTAAATATGACTTAAATAACATGAAATGAAGGCCTCATTGTCTGAGACAACTATCATTAAATATGACTTAAATAACATGAAATGAAGGCCTCAATGTCTGAGTTTCATTTTTTGAAATGGTATTTATGTTATCATTGAGGTGAAAATACAATGAGTCGTTGGACATTAGAGTTTCTTATTTTTGCACTGCACATCAGTTGTAATGATAAGTATTAGAGAAACTATGTCATTACGCAAAATTCATCAGGATGTTATCAATGTTCTTGGATACTGCATGCTTTTAGCTGCTTTGTTCTTTGTTTGTTAAAAAGATGGTTGCTTTTCTCTCTCTCTCTCTCCCTCCCTCTCTCTCTCTCTCTCTCTCTCTCTCTCTCTCTCTCTCTCTCTCTCTCACTCCCCCCCGCCCCTCCACCTTTTTTTTTCGTGATCCCGTTTTTTTATAGACATTTGAAAGAAATTCGTTTCTGAATGTTCATTTATTTAATTTAAAGGAAGATGAGAGCCTAAAACAATGTACTACTTGATTTTATTGTAACCCCGCAGTGAAGCACGGGCATTGGACTAGTCCAATATTGTAAAGCGCTCGAACAATTTCCGTCAGTCCGTCAATTGGCAGAGCGACTCAACTCTTATAAATTGAGTTATGTTAATTTGTATTTTATATTTTTAAAAATGTAAGAAGAGTTTTGATTTGTTTGCTAGATTTATTATTTTAGTTGTGTTTTTTTTGTGTGGATATTATTTTATTATTTTTAAATTTTTTCGAGGGGCAAAACTAAGCAGAAGCGTAACTGGGTTTTCCGCGACCTTGGCTAAATCATTTTTGGCATCCCTTGAAAACTAGGGAAATACTATATTATACCAAATAAATGGATTTTTGAAAGATTCCCTCGACGCCCTTGGCAACTGCCCCTATGCCCTCGACGCCCTTGGCAACTGCCCCTATGCCAATTCGTTGTTACGCCCCTGAGACTAAGAGTATTTGTTTTCTTTAAAAAACCATTTACACTTACTTTAAATTAAAGTTTTGACAATGTTATCTTTAGTGTAATCTTTTAACAATATTTAGTAAATAATATTTGATTAAATTCATAATAAAACAGTTGTATGTTAATCATTGTCGAATGTTGAAATGTTGTTACTTGCACTGAAATAAAACAGTTGTATGTTAATCATTGTCGAATGTTGAAATGTTGTTACTTGCACTGAAATAAAACAGTTGTATGTTAATCATTGTCGAATGTTGAAATGTTGTTACTTGCACTGAAATAAAACAGTTGTATGTTAATCATTGTCGAATGTTGAAATGTTGTTACTTGCACTGAAATAAAACAGTTGTATGTTAATCATTGTCGAATGTTGAAATGTTGTTACTTGCACTGAAATAAAACAGTGATATGTTAATTATTGTTGAATGTTGAAATGTTGTTACTTGCACTGATATAAAACAGTGATATGTTAATTATTGTTGAATGTTGAAATGTTGTTACTTGCACTGAAATAAAACAGTGGTATGTTAATCATTGTTGAATGTTGAAATGTTGTTACTTAGCAGACCTATAATACCGATGCTTATATAGAGATAAACTAAAAAATTCAACAATTTAATAACGGTACATTCGAACGATCTGAAATTTTGAAACAATGCATTGTCATCCACGATCTATCTGCGATAAAATTTTGAGCTCTCTAGGACCATCAAAAGTGGTTTAATTTTACGTAGGAAAATTTGAAAAATTGCGGACAGACAGACACGAAAGCAAGTTAATAAAAACGTGGTAGAATAAGCCACACCGAGCAGGTTGCTTTACATAACTGCATAAAAATAAATGTATCATTTATGTACCACACACAATCGAGGACACATAAGTGATTGGGTATTGCACAGACCTGACGATTGCCTTGTCAAATCCGCAACGGTAACAGAAGAGCTGTCCTTGGATCATTTTTGTGTTATATGTGAATTTAGGGTGATTGCCCCTATCCTTCCACAAAATTGCAGGAGTTTCGCTATCTACGGAGCATGAACCGCGACGTCTTCCGGCAAGATCTAAGTGTGGCGGTGTCCCCTTACCTATGCGCCACTTTGGATATGCTGAATAGTACACTACGCACTGTGCTGGACAGACACGCCCCTGCCTCCCACAAAAATGTCAAGTCAACACGGACAGCTCCCTGGTATTCATCAATAAGGAATAAACTTCGACGCGCCATGAAAGGTCGGCGTACAGCAGAAAAGACGTGGTTGAAATCAAGACTCATCGTTCACAAGCAAATTTATTCCACTGCCAAGCGACGTGTGAAGTACATCGTACATCAAGCAAAAACGTTGTACTATAGTAATAAAAACATCAGAAGGGGCGGTAAAGCTTTGGTCCTTCCCTCTGTATATCCGATGTGTCAGCAACCAGATATATTTTGTAATTTGTTTACAAACAAAATTGCCGAAATTAGGGCTGAGCTTGACAGAACGATGTTACCGCCACATAATGTATCTCCCTCTTTTGCTGTGAGGTCAAGATTTGACATGTTCCAGCCTGTTACTGAAAATGAGGTCAAAGCTTTTATTCTAAAATCTAAACCAACGTCATGTTATCTTGATCCAATCCCCACTCCACTATTGATTGAGTGATTAGATCACTTACTCACAACAATAACACATATAGTAAATGAGAGTCTAACATCGGGTACTTTTCCAACCTTATGTAAGTCTGCTGTAATAAAACCCTTGCTGAAAAAACAAGGGTTGGATCAAAACAATTTAAACAACTATCGACCTGTGTCCAAAATTTCATTTGTATCTAAAGTCATTGAAAAACTTGTCTTAAAACAACTTTTTTGCTTATCTTTATTGACAACTCTCTTCTAAGTCCCAATCAGTCGGCCTACAGACCTCCTCACAGCACAGAGACCACCCTGGTAAAAGTAACAAATGACCTCTTACTCGCACTAGACAGTGGGAAAATCTCTATATTGGTCCTATTAGATCTTATAGCTCGGGTTCTATGTTGACAAATCATGCATTTTTGTGCTACAAACACCAAACCTGGCACAGATGTTCAGTTTGTTATGCTGAATAAAATGTGATACAGGGCCACAGCAAATTTTGACCAGTTTCTATTTATAGTAACATTAAAAATGGCCGCTTAAAGAAATTCATGTAAGGTGACAAACTCATAATTTTTAAGCTACAAACACCAAACTTGGCACACATGTTCAGATTATAATGCAAATCTAAATGTGAGACAGAAAATGCACAAGTTTGTTAAGTTTCTATTTTTATTTACATAAAAATGGCCACAAAAGTAAATTTTGAGTATGATGATAAATTGACCTTACATTTTTGAATATGGTTCAATTCGTTCAATTTGTGTTAGATGCTTGAACTGGATGTTGTACTGAAAAGTCGGCTCCACAGACACAGCTGCATAAAGCAGTGCATTTTAATCCGGCCTTATTGCACTTACAACGCTTGGATCTGCATTCTTTTTTACAAGCACATTTCAACAGTTCACGACAAGTCATAGAGGCTTGTGGCAAAACAGTCCAAAAAGGCTGCCATTGTCTGTCCGTTAACTGCCAACCCCACTCACTTGGATCAGGAAGCACTGGTTGTCGTTCATGTGCCTGGCTCCAAATATGGCCTCCTTGGTAAATTGCCCGTTTGCAGTGCTGAAACAAGGCCTCACTCGTTGGATGAATGTTTTCAATTTGGCGGCCAGTCTTTGTAAACAGGTATTTCCTGGCACTGTTGACATCATGGCAGTTGCTACCTCTGTCATACAAAAGCGTCACAAAACGCTCCAGAACTGACATGTCATTAGCTGTTAGTTCAAATGGAGCACAACACAGTTTTTGAAATGTGGCTGTAACATGGTCGCATTTGCTCAGACTCCCAGCTGTCTTCTTGCCGATACCATTAAAACAGCTGACGGTGTCACAACCGGTAAAACTGTGAAACAAAGGCAGACACTGGGCTCTGGCAACACCTAAAACGTTGCTTATGTCATGAGCTGCAATGTATCGGAAGTCTTTTCCTGTACCCATGGCAATCCATAATTCCAGGTGAGGGTGGCGAGTCATGGCAGCCACAGACAGAACCACCACATCTGTGTCGACAGTGCGAATCAGAATCCTGCGGCAATGTTCAGCTGCATGGGCCAGGTGAAGCATCATCCGTGTGTCTGCTTCCTCGTGATTACATGGTGAAAGATTCGTGTGGTCAATGGGTTTATTGGATATCACATCTGGACTTTTGAGTGGTAACAATAAGCTTCTGTGATTGTACTGTAAGAAGATATCGTGCTAGGAATGCGAACAACTGGGTCTTGTTCGCATCCACCCGCAAGAAACTTCCCCACTGCGATGGTAATACGGTCTCTGGCGTCACACGCTTTCTCTTCTCTAGTCCTCGGCGCTCTCTTGTGAAAGCTTTTAAGCTGTCACTTCGATAACAGTCCCACACTACATCTAGACGATGGGAGACATTTTGCAGGGTCTGCATCACATAGGGGATAAACACCTGGTTTGCGTAGTCAGCAAATGTTCTTGCAGATCCTGGCCTCAACATATTGACAACAGCAGCCCCATCAAGGATGGTCATGTCAGTGACTGTTGGCACTGCTGATGAAGTTTGGAGAGGTTCCAAACACTCCAGCAACCCCAAATTGCTTGACACTCTCATTCGTCCTTCACAGGACAGTGATGGAGGAGCCGACTGATTTTCATATGAAAAAAGTCTGTCAAGCCCCCATTTCTGGTTTGGCATGCTACATACAACCTCGAAAAGAGGTAACAGTCACTTTTCAGGGATGAAATCCTATACTGTGGTGCTGATCGCTTCTTTCTTTTTGCACCAGCGATCAATATGAAATTGTTTCGCTTGATTGGAGCAGAAACTGGCTTGGTCATGTTAACAAGTCTTTCTTGCGTAAATTCGTTGTATTGAGCTACACCAGTCTTGTGTATATTACTCAAGGTCTTGTGTACAGCAGCATCAACAATGTTGTTATCATGAAGAGTGACTAACTCTGCGCTGTTTTTCAAGAAATGGGTTGCCAGTTTCCTGTATCACATCCAATAATCTACACACGTCAGCCTTGAATTTTTCTTGGAACCCTTTGTCTTGTTCATGATGCTGGTCTGATTCTTTGCTGTGTTTTATTTCAAAAGATAACTCTAGGTCTTGAAGAACTCTGGAGACCTCTGGCCCTCCAACCATCCAGCGTCTCAATGCCGAGGGGTTTTCAGTGAGTCCCACTGCTCCTCCCTCACCTTTGATGATGGCATTGTTTTGCTCATGTGCTTGGTCTAGTGCCATTTTTGAGAAGGGGCGAGATGTCTTTTGCAGAACGAATCGACCTTGCAACAAGTCTTCCTAGCACATTGAACTACCACCCTGCAGTTTCTTCATGTCATGAATGTGCACGGAGAGCCATCTCCCATAATTTTGTTGATCTAGTGCAAAAAACCAAGGCGTTAGCTTTTCTAGAGTTTGAAGATACAGTGTAAAGTTTCCATCTCGCAATGAGGCTACAAACACCAGCAAAATCATCTCTAACTGCAGGATCAGTGTCCAGTATTTGAATGTTGGACTTTTTGTGATCATAGACTCTTTCCAGTCCTCAAAGCACAGCACATTCTCTTCCAGTGCAGCACAAGACAATGAGTACTGTTTATAAGCATGTTTTAACAACATGAAGAGGGCGCATGCAGTCAACTGGTGAGCACGGCGAGTCCTTGTGACATGACTTCCAGTAAGGAAAGACTCAGCACATCCAGATGTGGCTACTTTGGCATTAACCAGGGCTTCTACCCACCCACTGTCCTTTAGAAGGGTTCCAACTGTCTTCAAAAAAGACATTTCAATATGCAGTCCTCCAAGCAACAATGTTATTTTGCTTTCTCCATAAGATTCCGGGCATTTCCACTGAATTTGCTTAGCAATGGCAAACAAGGGCTGATCAGCAGTGATAACAGGAATCTGTCCAGGGTTGAGAAAATTTGACTGCTTGCATCACCAAGTCCATAGCATGCTTCATCATAGCTGGTGATTTGGAATTTTCAGGGAACAATGGAAGAAGACTAGATATTCCTGGTGTGCGATCCTTTTTTTGACTTTTTGATGCATGGGAGGCCCCCCAGGAAACACAATCTGTATCAGCAGAATGCACAGCCTCCATCCACTCAAGCTCCGATGAGCTTGCTTGAGAACGTCTCCAAGTACACCATTTTCCGTGAACCTGCAATTATTAGTTTTCTTAACATGTTTTACATTACCACTTTACCAGCTAGTAAGAATACGATTAAGAGAATATAATGTATGTATAAATACACAAACACACTAAAAAGAAAGAAACTAAACCTCTGACTAGTTCCTGAGTCAGTTGACACACTTGCATTGTGGGGCTGAGCAGGTTCCACTGGAATTTTCAGCAAGAATGGTGGGATACTTGTGAAGAAATCTGGTAACTCAGCAGCCGATAATGTTTTACTTATAGCTTCAACTTCTAATTCAGGTGACAGCATTCTCTCAGTTCCTTTGCAATGTTCACTAGGATGTTGAAATAGAGATATTGCAGTGCCATGGAATGAATCCTTGGAAGTTGTAGAGCTAGGATTGTGGTCTATATTGTCAACTGCAGCTGTTGTAAAGAGACCATGTCTAAGCTTCATAGGACACACAACTTTGTCATGTTGGAATTGTCTGCAGGCCTTCGCTGCCAATTCTGATGAAATCTCTAACACTCTTTTGTATGAAATGCTCAAGCCTAGACTGTGCATGCGTCTCAACTAGTTCCTTTTTTCTTGTCTGTGCTTGTATTGTTAAACCAACATAGACTGGGACAGGTGGTTCTCTATTTTTGGAATGTTTATTCGTTGTGGAAGTGTTTGCCCTTGATCTGTGAATGTTAACAGAATGTCTCTGCCACTGTTGTGGGCTTGAAGGTCTGGAAAATGTGCTAAAAGCCGTGTTTTCAGTCTGCTACTGTGTAAACAGCCAGTTTCTATACCAACTTCCTGTAGACGACTAAGGTACATTTTAGAAAGATCAGCCAGTTCTAACACTTTTAAGTTGTCACATGTAGATGAATGTTTTACTTCTTCGATGTACTCTGTCAATTCAGCAAAGACCAAAGCTTTTCGAATTTGATCAGATCTCTGATCTGTCCAGTCTACTTTAGGCTGAGCTTTTCTGTATAGGCTAGTGAGACAGGCAGGGTGGTATTTCAGTTCTTGAGCAATCACATCAACTCGACTTAATTTTGCCAAAAGGTGGCTGTATTGAAGAATCAGAGCACAGTTCCTAATCCTTTCATCCAGCTTAAAAGTAGAAGCATGTCTAAGATCCTTTGCTGGTGCTTTCTTACCACACAAAAAACAACTGAGATCCTTAACAACTACTCCATGTCCAGATGATCTCTGTTCCCTGCGAGTAACTTTTTTAGCAGGTACACTTTCCTCACCTGGGTCGCAAGATGCAAGTTTTCTCTTCAGTTTTGTTGTATTATATTTTAAACGACATGACAAATGAAATGAAGCTTTCTTTTTCATGAATGTTTCCTCAACACCATCTCCATCATCAAGTCTAGTTAAAAAGCCAGGTGACAGTGCGCCACATTCACCAAACTTAGTCAGATTTTCAGCCAAAGTCACATATGTAGATCCTTGATTTGTTTGTCTGGCATTAGCGGGACACTGTAATTTTTCTTTGGTATTTTTCTGACAAAGCGCACACATATCCCAGTTAGTGGGTTGAAAACTAGCAGCATCTTGGTTTTCATGGCTTACATTATGATTATCCATGGCTGAATAAAAAGTGGCTGCACAATCTAAAAGAAAGAGAAAAATAAATGTTTAAACAATTTCAAAAATCTCATAGACAGCAATCCAAAATTTATACTGTAGTTTAGATGCTATGACGAATGATAATGAAATAGGAAAATTTAATGCATGCATAAACCTGACCTTATATAAAGTTAACAAAGATGGAGCACCTAAAAGGCTAAAAGGCCTAACAGAACAGCCTGTACATCAACAAGCTCCTGTAACTACTACATACTACTACTACTACTACTATTAAAGTATTATGATTATCACTACCAGTTTGTTGGGGTTTTTTTTTAATGTGATTACTGATCCAATATAAATTATCCGCATCCTATATTATATTATCATTATCTAACAAAAATGAATGAAAGCACTTTTGCAGCAAAATAAAAGCTAGTACTTACCCAAATCAATGAATCTTTGCCTTTTCGGAGTTTCCCAAGACTCAAGACACTTTCACTTTCTGTTTGTGTTCGGCCATCTTGCGATTCAGTTTGTGCCGCACAGAACTCTCGCACTGAAGGCTTTATTTTAATTCTAAAAGTATGTGTACTCGGTAACCAATAAAATAATCAAATAGGACAAATCTTTTAGTTAATTTTGGTATAAAAAAGGAATTATTTTTTCTATGTTTACTGCTTTAGAAAACGTGTTGCAATATTTGAGTTGGAAATAAATAAATAAATAAATTCCTGCGCGTCTTCAAATAGTCCCTACGCTTTATGTTAATTTACGTTAAAAAAAAACAAAGATTTGTTTTGGCTCTGTTTCTAAAATTAAAATATTATTATTTGTGAACACATTTTAACTCATGTCATGTTTGTAGCATGATGATGCACGATCTATACTTATCAATGCAACATAGAACCCGAGCTATTAGTGCAGTCTATGATACCGTCGACCATCAAACACTGCTAAGAACCCGGCAAAATTATTTTGGAATTTCTGGCTCAGTTCTGGCTTGGTTTCAATCATACATCCAAAGGTGTGAACAGCCTTTATACCTGAGCGCCTCATCCAAAGGTGTGAAAATCCTTTATACCTGAGTGCCTCATCCAAATGTGTGAACATACTTTATATCTCAGCGCCTCATCCAAAGGTGTGAACATCCTTTATATATGAGCGCCTCATCTAAATGTGTGAACACACTTTATACCTGAGAATTTCTCTTTTCTTTTGGCTTTTGATGTGTTGCGTGTATAATGCACCAACTTTTGATGTGTTGCGTTTATAATGCACCAACTTTTGATGTGTTGCGAGTTGCGTGTATAATGTACCAAGCTGGTTTGAAAGGAAAAGTCCTCATAAAGTATTTTTTGAATATTTTCTTAAGTAATTTACCTGTGCGTGTAATGTTTCAGTGGGTAGTTGACCTGTTTCTAATGTGTCCGTTTTTTTTAATTACTGTTTTATGTGTATTTAGTTTATCTGTCTTATTGTGTAATTTTTTATTAAGTATTTTTCCTTTTTGTGTAACGTTTCAATATATGTATTAAAGGTTGTTAAAAAAACCGAATAGGTGTTCAATATCCCCGCCGTAAGCCTGGCACGGGGTTGCACCATGGTGCGTTCATCACTCGACTCATGATGATTATTTTTAAATCCCACATATTAACTTATCGTCTTGTCTTTCTTATTTCTCTCTGTCTGTCGTGGTCCCGTGGAAAAAAACAAAAGTAAAAAAAAATTACCCACTTCCCGTGATCCTATAGAGCTGAACTTTTTGCACATAGACTTTTGTCACCTAACAATGCATTGTATTAAAATTTCATATCGATCAAATGTATCGTAATTAAAATAATGCATTTAATTTGATCTATGTCTACCTCTATGTAACATGTATGTTTTTGTGCTAGTCTGTCGTGCGGTGAGTATTATATTGAACATAATTTTTAAATATTTTCTTGTCGCGCGGTGCCATGCGTATTATATTAAACATACTTTTATATTTGTTTCCCGATCTGTAAATGTTTATGCTAGTCTGTCGCTCTGTGCGTATTATATTGAACATAATCAATACTTTTAGTTATGTCTCATATATAAGGGATTTATAGTCTAAAACTTTGTTTTTATGGGTTGCTTAATTTCTCAGTTTTTTCTCGACGGAACACAAGCAAAATGATACATCATCCTCCAAGCAATGTACACTAAACGCCTAGAACATTGGCCACTGAATGCCTAGAACATTGGCCACTGAATGCCTAGAACATTGGCCACTGAATGCCTAGAACAATGTCCACTGAATGCCTAGAACAATGTCCACTGAATGCCTAGAACAATGTCCACTGAACGCCTAGAACAATGTCAACTGAACGCCTAGAACAATGTCCACTGAGCGCATAGAACAATGTCCACTGAGCGCATAGAACAATGTCCACTGAATGCCTAGAACAATGTCCACTGAATGCCTAGAACAATGTCCACTGAATGCATAGAACAATGTCCACTGAATGCCTAGAACAATGTCCACTGAATGCCTAGAACAATGTCCACTGAATGCCTAGAACAATGTCCACTGAATGCCTAGAACTATGTCCACTGAACGCCTAGAACAATGTCCACTGAATGCCTAGAAAAATGTCCACTGTACGCCTAGAACAATGTCCACTGAATGCCTAGAACAATGTCCACTGAGCGCATAGAACAATGTCCACTGAATGCCTAGAACAATGTCCACTGAACGCCTAGAACAATGTCCACTGAATGCCTAGAACAATGTCCACTGAATGCCTAGAACAATGTCCACTGAGCGCATAGAACAATGTCCACTGAATGCCTAGAACAATGTCCACTGAATGCCTAGAACAATGTCCACTGAGCGCATAGAACAATGTCCACTGAATGCCTAGAACAATGTCCGTTGAGCGCATAGAACAATGTCCACTGATGCCTAGAACAATGTCCAATGAGTGCATAGAACAATGTCCACTGAATGCATAGAACAATGTCCACTGAGCGCATAGAACAATGTCCACTGAATGCCTAGAACAATGTCCACTGAATGCCTAGAACAATCTCCACTGAATGCCTAGAACAATGTCCAATGAGCGCATAGAACAATGTCCACTGAACGCATAGAACAATGTCCACTGAGCGCATAGAACAATGTCCACTGAATGCCTAGAACAATGTCCACTGAATGCCTAGAACAATGTCCACTGAGCGCATAGAACAATGTCCACTGAGCGCATAGAACAATGTCCACTGAACGCCTAGAACCCCAGCTGCAGATATTGCCAGAAACTAAACTGAGTTTCTTCCAATTTGAACAGTCCGAGGAAACATTTCCTTAAAAAACTTGTACAATCAATTGCATCTGGACACTTTTGCCATTCATCATCACCCTTGAACCCTTTAAAAAACATCATCTTTCCCCGCTTAGAGTTTTGCGAAAAGCAATAGATATCTGACATATGACATCAATGCTTTTATGACATTTAAGATGATCAATTGTACCGGTGTTGTCGCAACATCTTTAGTCATTTTCAAAATATAAAAATATAGTTTCATTATTTAAGGGGTGGGGGGGGGGTAATTTTGGATATTTCCCTCAATTTTTAACAAGTTCTTATTAACTTGCTTTCGTTCCTGTCTGTCCGCAATTTTTCAAATCTTGTAACGTAAATTTGAACCAATTCTGATGGTCCTAGAGAGCTCAAAATTTTACCACAGATAGATCTTGGATGACAATGCATTGTATCAAAATTTCAGATCGATAGAATGTACCGTTATTAAATTATTGAACTTTTTAGTTTATCTATATATAAGCCTATGTATTATCTGCCTGCCCTTGTTTAAATTACATTCACGTGCCGAGTTCACACCAACCCCGACCATAAAAACTATGTTTAAAATCAAGGGGAGATCAGTAATTTCCAGTCCGTAAATGTTTGTCGGGTATTGCGTATTATATTTGAATATAATCGATACTTCAAAACTCACCATGGCATACACTTAGACTAAAAAGAATAAAATAAATAGAAGTAAAAAAAAAGATTTTTAAAAACCACGTTTTTATAAACGGACTTATAAGAAGAAAATACAATTTAAAATTTAAAATTTAAAATAAGTACTATGATGTAATATGACTAAAAACGTGGGCGGGCGCTTTTTAGGCGTTTGGCTAAAATGAATAGGGTTTACAAGTGATGAGTAAGAAAAATAATGAATTGAATTAGTTAAGCCTGCGAAGCGCGCGCCCCACGTTTTTAGTCATATTACATCGTAGTACTTATTTTAAATTTTTAAATTTTAAAATTTTATTTACTTCTTTTTAGTCCGCTTATAAAAACGTGGTTTTTAAAAAATCTTTTTTTTTAACTTTTATTTATTTCCTTAGGAGCTCGGACAATTTAATTTCATAGTCTGCCCGAAGGCATGACATCTCTGTTTAACTATGTTGATTTACAATACACAAGTAAATAACATGTGAAAAGAAGTCTTACATATTTGAAAAGTGTTGAATGATAAATATTAGAGAATTAACTGTTGGAGGATAAGTATTAGATCAGTGGTTCCCAAACTTTTTTGGGTGTCGACCCCTTTTTATAAAAGCCATTTTACCTGCGACCTCAATGAAATTTAAATAAGTCTTTTTCAATAAAGTCTTACAAAATAGTTTTTTTAAAAACTCAATTTTTTAATTTTAAATTATGTTTAATTATATTTCATTTAATGTGATGGTTGAAATTGCATTTCATCAACCATCTTCCTTTGAAGAACATGTGACAGTCACTTGTTAACAATTGTTTTGGAGTGATAACTATAGACAATATATTAATAGACTATACTTACAGCTATGTATACTAATCATCTTATAATTTATCTTTTTGGGATTTGTTTTAAATGCATTTATATGCAACAGTGCGAATTTAGCAGAGCAACTTTGCATTATCTCTATATATATAAGACGCATTTGTTGTCTGTCCGTCGTCTGTCTGTTCCCTTATAACTCAAGATCCAGACAACCAAATAACGTGAAATTTGGTACACGTACACAAAATTATACCGGAAAGGTTATTAAACAGGTTTCGTTCCATATATATAAGATACTGGGGGCTGGGGGCCCAAAATGTAGTTTTTCCCTATATGAGCTATATAAAATAAAAATTATTGAAAATTAAGACGTAAAAATATTAAACATTTTGGTGTCGAGATTAACAAGATGGCGTTTATTGCCATAAAATAATGTGATGTGACGTCATAGTTTGAGTTCATATTAATTTGTAAATAGGAAACAAAGTGAAAAGAGCAGTTATTATTTTAATTGTTAATATACCGCTGTGGGTGTGCGTTTAAGTATTTGTGTGCACATGTGTGAATCAGTGAGTGTGTGTGTTTTTTTTTGTGAACTAAATGTTATGAAATGGTTTATTTATATGTCTGTTAATGTTGCGCCTCTAACAAGATTACGTATATATTTTTTATAAAATTTGTTTGCAAATTACATATTTTTTTACTTTACACTGTTTCTTTTTTGTATATTCTATATGTATTTTATCCAGTGCTCCGATCAAGCTTTTTCCTTTTATCGGCGAGGGTAGGAGTCAATAATATCGTCCATCCCTGGGTGTAGCTAAGCAACTGTGTTTATACTTTTTGCATAACTTAAACGAAACCAGCAGGGCACATTTTAAGCTCAAACATTGCGTTTCGAAATGTTTCTTTAAAACAAATAAACCCCATACAACAGAAAAATGAATTATATAAATTATCACTTACTGGGGGCGGGGCCAAAATGTATTTTTTTCCGTATATTTAAAACTGACTCAAAACTAATTCTCCAACCTCCCGTGAGGGTAGAAGCATGAAACTTTTGGGAACTTGCCAAATACACTATTATGACGATAATTGGTGAAAAATAATGTAAACATTTCCACTCATGGGTGGCCGGGTGCCCCAAAACCGGTTTTTCCTTATATGGGCTATATAAAACTGAATCAACACCAATTCCTCATATTCCCGAGTAGGTAGAAGCATGAAAATTTGGAAAGTCGTTGAGTACCCTCCCGCAATGGTAACAGTCGAAAAAAGTATAAAGTTATCACTAACTGGGTAGGGGGGTGGGCGGGGGCCCAAACGTAGTTTTTTCTTAAATGAGCTATATAAATCAGGCTCATCATTAAATCTCCTATTTCCTGTGTAGGTAGAAGCATGAAACTTTGTGAAGTTGTTATATACCCTCCCAAAATGGTAACTGGCGAAACATTAATAAAAATTATCACTAACTGGGTGGTCAGAGGCCTGAATGTAGTTTTTTTTCATATATCAAACTGACTCATCAATAATTCTCCAAATTACCATGTAAGTAGAAGAATGAAACTTTTGGAAGATTTTGAGTACCCTCGCGCGATGGTAACATGCGAAAAAAATATATAAAATTATTACTCACTAGGGGGCCTTGGGCCAAAATGTAGGTATTTTCCTAATATGAGCTATATAAAACAGATTAATCATTAAATATCCAACTTCCCGTGTAAATAGGAGCATGAAACTTTGGGAAGTTGTTGAGTACTCTCCCGCAATGATAACATACGAAAAAAAAATATATAAAATCCAGGCAGATCAGGTCCGCCACAGAGTTCCCAGAGCAGCTGAAACAGCTGAGCAAAGAAACTCCAGGCATGTGCTGTTCCAGTGGTAAAGTCAAACTGCCCCCAATTCTAAAGCCACCAGAACCATTGTGCATTCTGTTGAATGGTGAAACTGCACAATCAAAGGACTTTGTGAAACTTATTAGACTATTCAATAATATGTTAGCCGTGACTTCCTTCAAGTCTAATGTTGTCGTGAATAACGGGTGGACACCAACATTCAAGGTCCAAGGCCAAGTGTACCACCATGCTGGACCTCTTCATCCAGTCAATGCTGTAAACAGCAAATATCTCCAGATTTACTTCTTGGGAGAAGATGAGCAAGTGCAAAGACGACTGGATTTGCTTGACAGTCCTGTTGACAGAAACATTGTCCTCAAACTGCAAAGAATGCTGCATCAGCATAACAGCTATGTGAGGTCATTTAAAATGGCTGCTGAGATTATGGATAACACTCAAGTGGACTACAAAATCAAAATTTCCGGCAAACCACCATTAAAGGAACACAAAGGCAGATTCAATGCACCATCTGTTAGTGAAGTGGCATCATGATTGCTGGAGAGCTAGGTGATCGTAGAGACATTGTGCTGCATTCAAGAAGTTGCTCACAAATGCCACTTCAAAGGATTCAAGACACTCACAGGTCATATGATCCACTTCAGTATCCTCTGCTATTTGTTAGAGGAGAAGATGGCTATGATTTGAACATAAAAGATGTAAACAAGGCCACAAGCAATGACTACTATGCATATCGCATGATGCAAAGAGTCAACGAATTTAATACACTCCTCAGATGCCCGCGCCTTTTCCAGCAATACATAGTGGATATGTATGCTAAGGTTGAGAATGAGAGATTGCGTTTCATCAGACTCAACCAAACAAAACTTAGAGCTGAGGACTATGGTGTACTATTAGAGGCAGTAAGGAATGACAACAATGTGACTTCTGAAAATCTTGGCAAATTAGTGGTGCTGCCTTCATCCTTTAGTGGAGGGCCCCGTTACATGCATGAATATGCACAGGATGGAATGACCTATGTACGTCATAGAAACACAAGCATCAAGTAGATTTGCAATTATGTTACCAAGGGAAGTGATGCAGCCATGTTTACTGTTGCAAATGAAATGCCGAACAGGCTTGATGGGGTTACCAATTAATTATCAACAAGGACGATACATTAGTAGCAGTGAGGCAGTGTGGCGCCTGCTTAACTTTCCCATCCATCAAAGGTATCCAACAGTTGTTCACTTGGCAGTACATCTTGAAGGAGGCCAAGGAGTATACTATAAACCAGGACAGCCAACAGCACATTTGACAGACACTCCAACAAAGACTACATTAACAGCGTTTTTTGATCTCTGCAAAACAGATCCTCTTGCAAAAACATTGCTGTATTCTGAAGTGCCTAGACATTTTTGCTGGGATGCCAGTCAAAAGGTCTGGCAAATCCGAAAAAAGGTATACCTCTTGCAGACTTCCCGAGATATGTGACAGACAATGCCTTGGGAAGAGTGTACACTGTGCATCCTCACAACAGAGAAGCATTTCACATGCGCCTCCTGCTGCACCATATTCGGGGACCTATTTCATTTGAAGATCTCAAAACTGTTATTGTGAAAGATGAGGATGGTGACATCCTTGAAATTAAGCCATGCAGCACATACACTGTTAAATGTACCATTTTATAGCATGCAAGTAAACAGTTAGTTGTGTACGCTTCTACAGAAAACCTTATTTTAAACCCGGGCGAAGCCGGGTACTTGCCCCTAGTAGTGAATATTGTTCTAGTCGACAGTTGACGTTAATATTGTTCTAGTCGACAGTTGACGTTAATATTGTTCTAGTCGACAGTTGACGTTAATATTGTTCTAGTCGACAGTTGACGTTAATATTGTTCTAGTCGACAGTTGACGTTAATATTGTTCTAGTCGACAGTTGACGTTAATATTGTTCTAGTCGACAGTTGACGTTAATATTGTTCTAGTCGACAGTTGACGTTAATATTGTTCTAGTCGACAGTTGGCGTTAATATTGTTATAGTCGACAGTTGACGTTAATATTGTTCTAGTCGACAGTTGACGTTAATATTGTTCTAGTCGACAGTTGACGTTAATATTGTTCTAGTCGACTGTTGACGTTAATATTGTTCTAGTCGACAGTTGACGTTAATATTGTTCTAGTCGACAGTTGGCGAACCCCAGAAAAACACGTAACAACCCCTTTATTAGATGCTATGTAGCGGAGAATAAGCGTTGGAGGGAAAGTAGGGATCGAAAAAAAGTGGGGATGAGCTCCCTTACGCTGGCTCGTATATTTGTTACTGGTTGCTTTTATATATGTATATTGTAGGCGTTCTCACATAACACAAACTTTCGTGCAATAAATCCTTGAAGTACTATTGTCAACAAAATAACTTTAATATGAACACTGTTTACAGAAATATAAAATTGAGGTAACACTTTGTGGAAACATAATCACACCAGTCCAGCCATCTGGAATAACACTCTAGAACATTCTCCCGCGCTTTCACTCACGTGACCTCTCTGTCATCAAACTAGTGATTCACACGTGACAATATTCTTGTATAAAAGTGGGGGTTGTGATAGCGCTCGCAGGGAAATAAAGCACCACTTCCGGTAACCGGAAATAAAGTACCACTTCCGGTAACCGAAAATCGCTCAAAAGTTTAAAGAAACCTTCGTATAGGAACTAATATTTATACATGGAATTAAATCCAACTTACTGAAACAGTACTCAAGCTATCGTGTTGACATATGCACACATCAACGCACATATCAACGAACACATCAAGGCACACATCAGATTGAAATACTGCTATCGTGTTTACATATGCACACATCAACGCACACATCAACGCACACATCAGATTGCAAAACTGTGTTTTTTCAGACTCAGAAAGGTGTAAAACGTCGAGTTTTCTCAAAATCTCGACGTTTGAGCATGATTACAATAATTCTCCCTAAACTCAGTTTTGAGAAAGTAAAGATAATTTTTAATCCCAGTAGCTGGTTTTCTAACACTTGTAGCAAAGCTAGTATAATATCTCTTGAGAAACAAGTAATCTATTGTCCCTACAGTTATATTCATTCTCTTGACATGCAACTATACATTAAACTATTGGGGAACAGTTTAATTTTTACCTCCATAAGTACCCGATCATCTGTAAACACAGAGGGATGAAGTTATGAAGTTTTTCAACCTTTTACAAAGTGACTTGTCAAAGTCTTCAATGGCGGCTCATGTTTCCACAATGAAAACTGTCCTGGCCATGTCACTACCATTGCTCAATCATATGTATTCGTGGCTCAATCATGGCGCAAACATGACTCATTCATTCGGCAATCATGGCTCAGTTATAGCTCAGTATTGTCTCATTAATGGTACATTCATAGCACAGTCTTGGCTCAATCATAACTTAATTATGACAGTATCATTCATATTGATTACATTCATGAGTATTATAGTCAGAGACAGAAAATGAAAGAAAACTTCAGCAAAAAAGTGAAACTAGCAAAGGTCACCCTGAAACAAATGTGTCAATGATTAGTTAGAATTAAAAGTTCCTTGAACATTCTAGTGTTACTGAGTCCAAGTTTGTTCTTGTATGGGAAGAGACTCGACGCAAGTCAACAAAGGTCAATCAAAGGTCAATGCCTTTCCGGAAACATGTGACTGCGGAGTCACGGAACGAGCTTTAGAAGTTTCAGTTAGTGTTTCAACTGAGGGTCAAGGTCATGCTGAACGATCCCGTCTTGAAGAGCGGCTGAAGACCGGGCTGTAGAAGAGCTATGATACATTCCACCATGTCATCAATGTCTGCACATTTGTGTACTGTCTGTTATGATACATTCCACCATGTCATCAATGTCTGCACATTTGTGTACTGTCTGTTATGATACATTCCACCATGTCATCAATGTCTGCACATTTGTGTACTGTCTGTTATGATACATTCCACCATGTCATCAATGTCTGCACATTTATGTAGTATCTGATATGATACATTCCACCATGTCATCAATGTCTGCACATTTGTGTACTGTCTGTTATGATACATTCCACCATGTCATCAATGTCTGCACATTTATGTAGTATCTGATATGATACATTCCACCATGTCATCAATGTCTGCACATTTGTGTACTGTCTGTTATGATACATTCCACCATGTCATCAATGTCTGCACATTTGTGTACTGTCTGTTATGATACATTCCACCATGTCATCAATGTCTGCACATTTATGTAGTATCTGATATGATACATTCCACCATGTCATCAATGTCTGCACATTTGTGTACTGTCTGTTATGATACATTCCACCATGTCATCAATGTCTGCACATTTGTGTACTGTCTGTTATGATACATTCCACCATGTCATCAATGTCTGCACATTTGTGTACTGTCTGTTATGATACATTCCACCATGTCATCAATGTCTGCACATTTGTGTACTGTCTGTTATGATACATTCCACCATGTCATCAATGTCTGCACATTTGTGTACTGTCTGTTATGATACATTCCACCATGTCATCAATGTCTGCACATTTATGTAGTATCTGATATGATACATTCCACCATGTCATCAATGTCTGCACATTTGTGTACTGTCTGTTATGATACATTCCACCATGTCATCAATGTCTGCACATTTATGTAGTATCTGATATGATACATTCCACCATGTCATCAATGTCTGCACATTTGTGTACTGTCTGTTATGATACATTCCACCATGTCATCAATGTCTGCACATTTGTGTACTGTCTGTTATGATACATTCCACCATGTCATCAATGTCTGCACATTTGTGTACTGTCTGTTATGATACATTCCACCATGTCATCAATGTCTGCACATTTATGTACTGTCTGTTATGATACATTCCACCATGTCATCAATGTCTGCACATTTGTGTACTGTCTGTTATGATACATTCCACCATGTCATCAATGTCTGCACATTTGTGTACTGTCTGTTATGATACATTCCACCATGTCATCAATGTCTGCACATTTGTGTACTGTCTGTTATGATACATTCCACCATGTCATCAATGTCTGCACATTTGTGTACTGTCTGTTATGATACATTCCACCATGTCATCAATGTCTGCACATTTGTGTACTGTCTGTTATGATACATTCCACCATGTCATCAATGTCTGCACATTTATGTAGTATCTGATATGATACATTCCACCATGTCATCAATGTCTGCACATTTGTGTACTGTCTGTTATGATACATTCCACCATGTCATCAATGTCTGCACATTTGTGTACTGTCTGTTATGATACATTCCACCATGTCATCAATGTCTGCACATTTGTGTACTGTCTGTTATGATACATTCCACCATGTCATCAATGTCTGCACATTTGTGTACTGTCTGTTATGATACATTCCACCATGTCATCAATGTCTGCACATTTGTGTACTGTCTGTTATGATACATTCCACCATGTCATCAATGTCTGCACATTTGTGTACTGTCTGTTATGATACATTCCACCATGTCATCAATGTCTGCACATTTGTGTACTGTCTGTTATGATACATTCCACCATGTCATCAATGTCTGCACATTTGTGTACTGTCTGTTATGATACATTCCACCATGTCATCAATGTCTGCACATTTGTGTACTGTCTGTTATGATACATTCCACCATGTCATCAATGTCTGCACATTTGTGTACTGTCTGTTATGATACATTCCACCATGTCTTCAATGTCTGCACATTTGTGTACTGTCTGTTAAGCCACGTGAAGAGAAATGAGAAAAGTTGTATTTCAAAGAAAATCCTGTGTGGAGCGAGAGCATAATGGACATGTCTCAAAAAGTAAACCCTTGCAATTACAACTACAAGTCATGTTCTCCAACGGTCTAGAATCACTTTCTAATTTTGATCTCGATATGCAACTGATCAAGTGGGTATCTCGCAAATACAGAATTTTACTATATATAATATTTTATACTTTCAATTTCTTATCATCTGGCCACATGGTCCCATGAGTTCAGCTGTCACACTTGTCACACGTGTCATCTTGTCGCACAAGTCAACTTATGACACATGTCATCCTGTCATCTTTGCTCTTTACTATCTGGTTAGTATTTATTGTTAACAAGTTTTCAGTATCATCAAAAGTACTTTTTAAAAATTCATGTTTAGCACTTTACGTACATCCATACATATCATTAGCACTTTACGTAGCATCCAGACATGTCATGTTTAGCACTTTACCTACATCCATACATATGATGTTTAGCACTTTACGTACATCCTCACATGTCATGTTTAGCACTTTATGTACATCCATACATATCATGTTTAGCACTTTACGTGCATCCACACATATCATTGCTAGCACTTTACGTAGATCCACACATATCATGTTTAGCACTTTACGTACATCCACACATATCATTGCTAGCACTTTACGTAGATCCACACATATCATGTTTAGCACTTTACGTAGATCGACACATATCATGTATAGCACTTTACGTACATCCACACATGTCATGTTTAGCACTTTACGTACATCCACACTTGTCATGTTTAGCACTTTACGTACATCCGCACATGCCATGTTTAGCACTTTACGTACATCCATACATATAATGCTATGGGATATGACTCAAATATTAAGACATGGTTTTCGGACAAGGAATATTTCTGCATCGCATTAGCATAGTCATTTCAATTCTTATATTATGGAATCAAAGTCTGTCACAACTTTAGATCACAGTTATAGACTCAGCGCATTCAACCAGCATTGACAAAGTCAATTAGCTCAGCTCAAGTCTTCCATAATTCCCCAGCACGACAGTAAGACTTGCCCTTGTAATACAAAAAACCCCTACAGCTACAGAAAGTCGATCCTCTGGCTTCACATGTAAACCTGTCATCAGACCTGGTACCTCCCCAACATCCCTGACGGCGCTTTCAAGACTTGCCTGTTTACAGACAAAAGGGCTGCACTCCTAGACACTCCACTCCAGCTGAGACAAACATCGCAGCAGCTCTGACGCCAAGAGCGTCACACATGACGCCTCTGGTTTTGTCTGTTCGCGGCGCACCACGTGACAATGGGCACACGAAAGCATCAAAGCCAGGATTTGCCCGCGCTTATCTTTTCTTCGTGATACACTTCCCGTGAAAGATCACTAACAGCAGTTAATCCCAAAAACAAAGGATGCTGCGCCTTAGTGAACTGAGTCCCCTAGTGTTTAGAGATCGGTTGGATTACTTCATATTCTCAATCCTCATTTTCAGCTAGAGCTAATGTTTATAATAATTTGGCTCTAGATTCCGAGGAGTCATGTAGACTTGACTCGGAAGAACAGTGAAAATACGATCTGAAGTTAGCGGCTTGACTGAGGCAATGTGCGGGGATTTCCAATGTCGTATTCGTGTTCGAGCAATAGATCACAGGCATTCTGAACTTTTGGTGCTACATCATCGTCATAGCAGAAATCTGAAGGGATAAAATACTTGAATGTCTTCAAAGCAAGTTATCGTTCTAATGTTTGAGACAAAGCAAGTTATCGTTCTAATGTTTGAGACAAAGCAAGTTATCGTTCTAATGTTTGAGACATAGAACATTTAGCTCTAAAACCCGCCACCATCAATATATTGTATGTTTAATATCTGGTTGTCACCATCAATATAATGTATGTTTAATATATGTTTGTCACCATCAATATATTGTATGTTTAATATATGTTTGTCATCATCAATATTTTATATGTTTAATATCTGGTTGTCACCATCAATATATTGTATGTTTAATATATGTTTGTCATCATCAATATTTTATATGTTTTATATCTGGTTGTCACCATCAATATATTGTATGTTTAATATATGTTTGTCATCATCAATATTTTATATGTTTAATATCTGGTTGTCACCATCAATATATTGTATGTTTAATATCTGGTTATCATCATCAATATTTTATATGTTTAATATCTGGTTGTCTCCATCAATAAATTGTATGTTTAATATATGTTTGTCATCATCAATATTTTATATGTTTAATATCTGGTTGTCTCCATCAATATATTGTATGTTTAATATATGTTTGTCATCATCAATATTTTATATGTTTAATATCTGGTTGTCACCATCAATATATTGTATGTTTAATATATGTTTGTCATCATCAATATTTTATATGTTTAATATCTGGTTGTCACCATCAATATATTGTATGTTTAATATCTGGTTATCATCATCAATATTTTATATGTTTAATATCTGGTTGTCTCCATCAATATATTGTATTTTTAATATATGTTTGTCATCATCAATATTTTATATGTTTAATATCTGGTTGTCACCATCAATATATTGTATGTTTAATATATGTTTGTCATCATCAATATTTTATATGTTTAATATCTGGTTGTCTCCATCAATATATTGTATGTTTAATATATGTTTGTCATCATCAATATTTTATATGTTTAATATCTGTTTGTCATCATCAATATATTGTATGTTTAATATATGTTTGTCATCATCAATATTTTATATGTTTAATATCTGGTTGTCACCATCAATATATTGTATGTTTAATATATGTTTGTCATCATCAATATTTTATATGTTTAATATCTGGTTGTCACCATCAATATATTGTATGTTTAATATATGTTTGTCATCATCAATATTTTATATGTTTAATATCTGGTTGTCACCATCAATATATTGTATGTTTAATATATGTTTGTCATCATCAATATTTTATATGTTTAATATCTGGTTGTCATCATCAATATATTGTATGTTTAATATATGTTTGTCATCATCAATATTTTATATGTTTAATATCTGGTTGTCACCATCAATATATTGTATGTTTAATAGCTGGTTATCATCATCAATATTTTATATGTTTAATATCTGGTTGTCTCCATCAATATATTGTATTTTTAATATATGTTTGTCATCATCAATATTTTATATGTTTAATATCTGGTTGTCTCCATCAATATATTGTATGTTTAATATATGTTTGTCATCATCAATATTTTATATGTTTAATATCTGTTTGTCATCATCAATATATTGTATGTTTAATATATGTTTATCATCATCAATAATTTATATGTTTAATATTTGGTTGTCACATCAATATTTTATATGTTTAATATTTGGTTGTCACCATCAATAATTTATATGTTTAATATTTGGTTGTCACATCAATATTTTATATGTTTAATATTTGGTTGTCACCATCAATAATTTATATGTTTAATATTTGGTTGTCACATAAATATTTTATATGTTTAATATTTGGTTGTCACATCAATATTTTATATGTTTAATATTTGGTTGTCACCATCAATAATTTATATGTTTAATATTTGGTTGTCACATCAATATTTTATATGTTTAATATTTGGTTGTCACCATCAATAATTTATATGTTTACTATTTTATTGTCACATCAATATTTTATATGTTTAATATTTTGTTGTCACCATCAATAATTTATATGTTTAATATTTTGTTGTCACATCAATATTTTATATGTTTAATATTTGGTTGTCACCATCAATAATTTATATGTTTAATATTTGGTTGTCACCATCAATAATTTATATGTTTAATATTTGGTTGTCACCATCAATAATTTATATATTTAATATTTTGTTGTCACCATCAATAATTTATATGTTTAATATTTGGTTGTCACCATCAATAATAAAATTATATATTTTTTCACCTACATACTTTTCCCTCGTATTATTATTATTTATTTAGACGTGCTTACGTAAACAAAAAGGTTTTTCTTTCTTATTTCTTGCATAGCAGAACGCATTTCCTGTATAACGTCACAACATTTGGAAGTCATGGAACTACCACGACTTAACCGATTTCGCGAAATAATGAATCGAGATGTATATATATATAAATAATTAATCGAAATTATTTAATTTTTTCCCGATTAATCGATCAACATTTTAAAATCAGAATGTATATATTATCTTCTCTCTAAAGATTTAACTTTATTCCTTGCAATCAATTACTTTCTGCTTCTTTTCGCTTCTTCAAATCCTTATAGTTATAGTTATAGTTATAGTTATAGTTATAGTTATAGGGCCTACGTCTTGCAGCTTAACTTCATTGAGAGATCAAATTTTCTGGGGATAACTTGATGATGTTCCACAAACAACTTAAATCTAACTAAACACTATCAGTAAAGTGATCTCTTTAGATGCATGCACCAGAGACACATATTACGACAGCAAGAACCTCAGTTTGCAACCAGTAAGACTCTTCAATGTTTCTCATGCCATCTGTAGGCTTCCCTGAAGCTAAAACATCTTCCTAAATCAGCTTATAAAAGGGGAACAATCGTGGTTTAATAATAATAATATGGCAACCGTCGGTCCTCAAGGGACGATGGCGTTGACTCATGCTCTTCTTCCCCCCTTCCCTTTTCTTCAGATCAGTTGCAAGGTCAACGTAAAGTAAGCGCTCTTGGAATTCGTCCCGAGTCTATCCTGTGGACATGACCAAATCAACTCAGGCGCCTCACACTCAGGATTAAGTGCATACTCAACATATAATTCCGCATCATGGTTTAAGAGAATGATTTATGGGTTAATATGCATACATGGGAGACTGCTAATTCAGCAAAAAACCATGACATTTTGAAGAAAACTATTAGAACACACAAAAAAAACAACATACTTTCAACAACTCAGTGAGCAGCCCTTCCTCCCAAATGAACATCTCAGTAGGTAACCCTCCCTTCCATATAAACAATTCAGTAGGTAACCCTTCCGCCCATATCAACAATTTAGTAGGTAGCCCTTCCTCCCATATCAATAACTCTGTCAGTAGCCCTTCCTCCCATATCAAACATTCAGTAGGTAGCCCTTCCTCCCATATCAAACATTCAGTAGGTAGCCCTTCCTCCAATATCAAACATTCAGTATGTAGTCCTTCCTCCCATATCAACAATTCAGTAGGTAGCCCTTCCTCCCATATCAACAACTCAGTCAGTAGCCCTTCCTTCCATATCAATAACTCTGTCAGTAGCCCTTCCTCCCATATCAAACATTCAGTAGGTAGCCTTTCCTCCCATATCAAACATTCAGTAGGTAGCCCTTCCTCCCATATCAAACATTCAATATGTAGTCCTTCCTCCCATATCAACAATTCAGTAGGTAGCCCTTCCTCCCATATCAACAACTCAGTCAGTAGCACTTCCTTACATATCAACAACTCAGTAGGTAGCTCTTCCTCCCATATTAACAACTCAGTAGGTAGCCCTCCCTCCCATATTAACAACTCAGTAGGTAGCACTCCGTCCCATATTAAGAATTCAGTAGGGAGCCCTCCCTCCATATTAACAATTCATTAGGTAGCCCTCCCTCCCATGTTAACAACTCAGTAGGAAGCCCTTCCTCACATATTAAGAATTCAGTAGGTAGCCCTCCCTCCCATATTAACAACTCAGTAGGTGGCCCTCCCTCCCATATAAACAATTGCGTAGGTATCCCTTCCTCCCATATTAACAACTCAGTAGGTAGCCCTTCCTCCCATATCAACAACTCAGTAGGTAGTCCTTCTTCCCATATCAACAACTCAGTAGGTATTCCTTCCTCTCATATCAACAACTCAGTAGGTAGCCCTTCCTCTTATATCTACAACTCAGTAGGTAGCCCTTCCTCCCATATCTACAACTCAGTAGGTAGTCCTTCCTCTCATATCAACAACTCAGTGAGTAGCCCTTCCTCCCATATCAACAATTCAGTAGGTAGCCCTTCCTCCCATATCAACAACTCAGTAGGTAGCACTTCTTCCCATATCAACAACTAAGTAGGTAGCCCTTCCTCTCATATCAACATAACAGTAGGTAGCCCTTCCTCCAATATCAACATAACAGTAGGTAGCCCTTCCTCTCATATCAACAACTCAGTTTATAGCCCTTCCTCCTATATCAACAACTTAGTGAGTAGCCTTCCTCCCATATCAACAACTAAGTAGGTAGCCCTTCCTCTCATATCAACATAACAGTAGGTAGCCCTTCCTCTCATATCAACATAACAGTAGGTAGCCATTCCTCCAATATCAACATAACAGTAGGTAGCCCTTCCTCTCATATCAACATAACAGTAGGTAGCCCTTCCTCTCATATCAACATAACAGTAGGTAGCCATTCCTCCAATATCAACATAACAGTAGGTAGCCCTTCCTCTCATATCAACAACTCAGTGAGTAGCCCTTCCTACTCATATCAACATAACAGTAGGTAGCCATTCCTCCAATATCAACATAACAGTAGGTAGCCCTTCCTCTCATATCAACAACTCAGTGAGTAGCCCTTCCTCTCATATCAACATAACAGTAGGTAGCCCTTATTCCAATATCAACATAACAGTAGGTAGCCCTTCCTCTCATATCAACAACTCAGTGAGTAGCACTTCCTCCCATATCAACAACTAAGTAGGTAGCCCTTCCTCTCATATCAACATAACAGTCGTTTGCCCTTCCTCTCATATCAACAACTCAGTAGGTAGCCCTTCCTCTCATATCAACAACGAAGTAGGTAGCCCTTCGTCTCATATCAACAACTCAGTAGGAAGCCCTTCCTCCCATTTCAACAACTCAGTAGGTAGCCCTTCCTCCCATATCAAAAACTCAGTAGGTAGCCCTTCCTCCCATATCAACAACTCAGTAGGTAGCCCTTCCTCCCATATCAATAACACAGTGATTAGTCCTTCCTCCCATATCAACAACTCAGTAGGTAGCCCTTCCTTTCCATATTAACAACTCAGTAGGTAGGCCTCCCTCCCATATCAACAAGTCAATAGGTAGCCCTTCCTCCCATATCAACAACTCAGTAGGTAGCCCTTCCTCTCATATCAACAACACAGTAGGTAGCCCTTCCTCCAATATCAACATAAAAGTAGGTAGCCCTTCCTCTCATATCAACAACTCAGGGAGTAGCCCTTCCTCCCATATCAACAACTAAGTAGGTAGCCCTTCCTCTCATATCAACATAACAGTAGGTTGCCCTTCCTCTCATATCAAAAACTAAGTAGGAAGCCCTTCCTGCCATATCACCAACTCATTAAGTAGCCCTTCCTCTCATATCAACAACACAGTAGGTAGCCCTTCCTCCAATATCAACATAACAGTAGGTAGCCCTTCCTCCCATATCAACAACTCAGTAGGTAGCCCTTCCTCTCATATCAACAACACAGTAGGTAGCCCTTCCTCCAATATCAACATAACAGTAGGTAGCCCTTCCTCTCATATCAACATAACAGTAGGTAGCCCTTCCTCTCATATCAACATAACAGTAGGTAGCCCTTCCTCTCATATCAACACACCAGTGAGTAGCCCTTCCTCTCATATCAACAACTCAGTGAGCAGCACTTCCTCCCATATCAACAACACAGTAGGTAGCCCTTCCTCTCATATCAACATAACAGTAGGTTGCCCTTCCTCTCATATCAACAACTAAGTAGGTAGCCCTTCGTCTCATATCAACAAATCAGTAGGAAACCCTTCCTCCCAGTTCAACAATTCAATAGGTAGCCCTTCCTCCCATATCAACAACTCAGTAGGTAGCCCTTCCTCCCATATAAATAACACAGTGATTAGTCCTTCCTCCCATATTAACAACTCAGTAGGTAGGCCTCCCTCCCATATCAACAAGTCAGTAGGTAGTCCTTCCTCTCATATCAACAACTCAGTAGGAAGCCCTTCCTCTCATATCAACATAACAGTAGGTAGCCCTTCCTCTAATATCAACATAACAGTAGGTAGCCCTTCCTCTCATATCAACAACTCAATGAGCAGCACTTCCTCCCATATCAACAACAAAGTAGGTAGCCCTTCCTCTAATATCAACATAACAGTAGGTAGCCCTTCCTCTCATATCAACAACTCAGTGAGTAGCCCTTCCTCCTATATCAACAACTCAGGTAGTAGCCCTTCCTCCCATATCAACAACTAAGTAGGTAGCCCTTCCTCTCATATCAACAACTCAGTGAGTAGCCCTTCCTCCCATATCAACAACTAAGTAGGTAGCCCTTCCTCTCATATCAACATAACAGTAGGTAGCCCTTCCTCTCATATCAACATAACAGTAGGTAGCCCTTCCTCTCATATCAACAACTCAGTAGGTAGCCCTTCCTCTCATATCAACATAACAGTAGGTAGCCCTTCCTCTCATATCAACAACTAAGTAGGTAGCCCTTCCTCTCATATCAACATAACAGTAGGTAGCCCTTCCTCATATATCAACAAGTCAGTGAGTAGCCCTTCCTCTCATATCAACAACTAAGTAGGTAGCCCTTCCTCTCATATCAACATAACAG